>NW_020870207.1:100000-112500 GCF_003789085.1 Penaeus vannamei | reverse complement strand
CACGATGCGAGAGCCAATGCCGAGATGACCTGCGACGATATTGCAAGGGGTGAAAGTACGCTTGGGTGAGGGGTGGGGGGGGGGGTGGGGGGGGGGAGGCAAAACAAACAGCGGTGACGTATGACTCGAAATTATTGATCTGTGTCTGTTTTTCGGTTTAGTATACGCTTTTTGTTTGTTTGTTTTTTGTTTTTGGTTTACGCTTGGGTTAGGGGAGGGCAAAACAAACAGCGGTGACGTATAACTCGAAATTATTGATCTGTGTCTGTTTTGATCTTTAATATACGTTTGTTTTTGTTTGTTTGTTTTTGTTTTTGGTTTACGCCTGGGTCAGGGGGACCAAAACAAACAGCGGTGACGTATATGGCTCGAAATTATTGATCTGTGTCTATTCTTATCTTTAATATACGCTTGTTGTTTTTGTTTGTTTGCTTTTGATTTTTGTTTTGTTTTCTTTCGCAAGCACCGAGGGCCTCAAGTCCCCTCAAGTGAAGTTTATTTTCCTCTTTCTTGCATTCTTTGGTATTCGTTCTCGACCGTCGTTTCCCTCCAAATATCCATATATCTTTTCCTCGTCGTGATCAAGCACATTATTCTATTCCTTGCCCATTTCCTCATTGTGCAGATCATCCCCTTGGCCTCTCAAAAAGACCATACATCAACATAAAATCATTTTACAGAAAGATGAATCACGTACTCCACTCTCATTCTCCCGCAACCAGGAGCCGCAGGAGTTGCATGATGTCGCACCCCCCCCCCCCACCCACCCCAGCCTCCCGCCGCAGCCCGTTCGGTGGCACCCGCATGTCAGGCCCCCGATCCCTGACCACGTGGGCATGCGGTCAAGGGCCCCCCCTCCCCCCCCGCCCCTTCGCCTTCCCTCCCAGATGTGGTTACGGGTCAAAATTGCCGTCGAATGCTGCCGTTGTGCGTGGCTGGTTTATGTGTGGCCCCTTTTGCCTCCTCCCTCTCTGGCTCTCTCTGGCGCTCCTCCCATTTCCTCCTTTGGTCCTTCTGTCCCGTCCACCTCCCTCTTTATTCCTGCTCCCTCTTTATTCCTGCACCTCCTCTTTATTCCTGGCCTCTTTATTCCTGTCCACCTCCTTTATGTCCTGCCTCCCTCTTTATTCCTGCTCTTCCACCTCCCTCTTTACGTCCTGACTCTGGGTTAAAGTGTCCCTCTTTAGCTGCTGCCTGCTGCTGCTCCTTCCACCTCCCTCTTTATTCCTGCTCCTTCCACCTCCCCTTTAGTTCTTACCCGACCACTTCCTCTTTATTCTGCTCCTTCCACCTCCCCTTTAGTTATTTGGCTTCTTCCACCTCCCATTCTAGTTACGTCTCTGCCACTCCTATTTTTTAGTCTTTTAGTCCTGCCTCTCCCATCTCCCCGGTCCTGCCCCTTCCACCCACCTTTATTCCCGCCCCTTCCACTTCACCCTTCAATCCACCTGCTCCTTCCACCCTTCATTCCTGCTCCTTCCATCTCCCTCTTTATTCCTGCTCCTTCCACCTCCCCTTCATTCCTGAACCTTCCCCCCCCTGCACCTTCCACCTCCCTCTTTATTCCTGCTCCTTCCACCTCCCCTTCATTCCTGCCCCTTCCCTCCCTCTCCTACCCCTTCCACCTCCCTCTTTATCCCTGCCCCTTCCACCTCCACCCTTCATCCCTGCCTCTCCCATCTCCCCTTTCACTTCTTCAGCCCCTCCCATCTTCTCCCCCCCTTCCTTCCTCCTCCTTCCTTCCCATCTTCAAACTACGATGACATCTGAAGTAATACGTCATCACGGGGCGATTACCCTTACAAGTGACTCCGTTAATTGAATAATGAAAACGAGTTGCATCAGTTTCCTCGTTAACGAATACGTATCGAAATATCTCCAAACACACTCTTGTGAATAAAAATAAAATGATCACATACTCGTTATTTATCTAAAAAAAAAAAAAATCTTGGAAAGTTCGTTCGCATCGCAAGTGAGCCGGAATGCAAGTCGTTACAACAGGCCCCACCAGACGAATAAATTTATTTTCTTCTTTTAGATCCTAACACAAGACTACCTCCCCCCCCCCTCCTCCTCCTCTTCCCTACCACTCTTTCCCCCCTCTCCCCCCCCCTCCTCTCCACCACTCCTTCCCTCATACCCTCATAAAATCCCAGCTGTCTGGATTTCGCAATACACCAAAAACATCAACAAATAGATATAAATATAGCTTTGTCAGCGGAGTAATCGGTATTCTGAAGAGTGACTGAAAGTGACAGGGGGGGTGAGGTGGGTAGGGAGAGGGAGGGAGGGAGGAGGGAGAGGGAGGGAGGGAGGGAGGGAGGAGAGGAAGGGAGAGGAGAAGAAGGAGGAAAGGAGGGAAGGAGGAGGGAGGAGGAGGAGAGAGAGAAAGAAAAGAGAGGAACAGAGAGAGGAGAGAGAGAGAGAGAGAAGGGAGAGAGAGAGAGGAGAGAAGGAGAAGGAAGGAGGGAGGAGGGGAGAGAAAGGTGAGAGAGACAGAGAGAGGGGAGAGGGAGAGGGAGGAGAAGGGAGGGAGGGGTCAGGAGCCAGGGAAAGGTGCCGGAGACTCTCGTTCACCGGATTTGTATGCCGCGTCAGGGAGGCCCACCGAACAGAATCTAAACTTCCCTTGAACAATGAAAAAAAAAAAAAAAAAAAAAAATCAAAAGTTCTACATTTTTCTTTCTTTCTTCTGTAGCATTTAAAACGAAATATCTCCGATAATGAAAATGGTAATTATGAAAAAAAGAAGTAATTAGTATCCTCCATGTTGTTACCGGCGGATACCGTTTAACACAACCGTTATGAAATTGTACCAAATATAATAATAAAAAAAAAAAAATGACCGACAAAAAAGGGGACTTTCACATTACACTTTTTTTTCTTGTCAAGGCATAAACGCTAAAATGTGAAACGAATAATAATAAAAAAAAAAAAATAAAACAGCTCTCAATAAACCAGTAGAATAAATATGGGATGATATTAAATGAGAGAAAAGAAAAGAAGAAGAAGAAAAAACAGAATAAGGACAGAGGAAAGGAGCGAGGAGTAAAACGAATAATAAAAATAATAATAATGATGATAACCGCTCTCCACATCCCAGCAGAATAAGTACGGAACGATATTAAAAGCAAAAGAAAAAAAATAAAGACATAGGAAAGGAGGAAGGAGGAGGAGGAGATGGAAAAGAGAAGGAGGAGTAATAGGAGAAGGAGGTGGAGGAGATGGAAAAGAGAAGTAGGAGTAATAGGAGAAGGAGGTGGAGATGGAAAAGAGAAGGAGGAGAAATAGGAAGAGGACGAGGAGAAAGAGGAAAAAGAAGAGAAAGAGGAGAAACAGGGAGAGGAGGAGGAGGAGGGGATGAAGAAAGAGGAGCAAGAAGAGGAGGAGGAGAAAGATGGGAAGGAGGAGGAGGAGGAAGAGAAAGAGGAGAAAGAGGGAGTGGAGGAGGAGGAGGAGGGGAAGGAGAAAGAGGAAAAAGAAGAGAAAGAGAACAAAGAGGGAGTGGAGGAGGAAGAGAGGAGTGGAAGGAGAAAGAGGAAAAAGAAGAGAAAGAGAACAAAGAGGGAGTGGAGGAGGAGGAGGAGGAGGGGAAGCAGAAAGAGGAGAAAGAGGAGGATTAGGAGGAGAAAGAGGAGGGGCAGCGAGTGAGCGACAGGTGGAGGCGCATCGGAAGTCACCCGACACCTGCCGGCCGTTGCATCCGCTGTCACAATGCATGTGCGAGTGACATTGTTTCATAGAGAGAGAGGAGAGTGAGGGAAAAGAGAATAGGAGGGTGAGGGTTAGAGGAGAGAGGGGGTGAGAGTGAGAGAAGGAGAGGTAGGAGAAAATGAGGGTTAAACACCGTTAGGGTGAGGGGCCGGGATGGAGGGAGAGGGTTGTAGGTGAGGCCGGGGTGGAGGGAGAGGGTGTAAGGTGGGGGGCGTCCTACTACAGCGTTGAGGGTGAGATAGGGTGCGAGGTGAGGGTGAGGGTGAGGTGAGGTGAGGGTGAGGGTGAGGTTTATGGTTACACAACAGCCTCGGTTTGGCGGGCGCGGTGGGCGCGTGCTTGGAGGACAAGGGGGGGGGGGCGGTTTTACAAGGAAAATGATGAAAGATTCAGAAAGGAGAAAATGAGGCGAGAGGAGATGAGGATAATGCGGAGGTACAAAATAATAACAATGATGATAGTAAAAAGATAAAGTAATAATATATATATATATATATATATATATATATATTATATATATAGATAGATAGAGATAGATATAGATAGATAGATTGATAGAGATAGAGAGAGAGAGAGAGTGAGAGTGAGAGGAGAGAGTGAAGTGAGGAGTAAGAATGAGAGAGAGAGAAGAGAGAGAGAGAGGAGAAGAGAGAGAGAGAGAGAGAGAGAGAGAGAGAGAGAGAGAGAGAGAGAGAGAGAGAGAGAGAGAGAGAGAGAAGAGAGAGAGAGAGAGAGAGGACAGAAGAGAATAAAAAACAACGAATTAGAGAAAAAGAGAAGGAAAAACGAAACAAACACAAAAGAAAGCCACAACAAAGAAAGGGAAAACACAGACAAATGAAGACGGGAAAAATAAATTAAAATAAAACCCCAATCATCTCCAACAGGCCACAAGACCAAGATTTCGCCTCAGTTGCTCGAAGTGATTCTGATGCAGGTCGCCTCCTTGCCCCTCCCCTTCCCTGCCCCCTGCCCCGGCCTCTCAACAAGGGACGGGTGAAGACGGCGGCTTCGACCTGGCCGAGGCGCCTTCCTCTCGCTCTCGCTTTCTCTTGTCTTTTTTCTGTCTGTCTCTATCCCACTCTTCATCTTTGCATCTTTCTTTCCTCGCCTCTCTCGCTTACCCTCTTTTCCCCTCCCTTCATCCCCTCAATTTCCCTCTCCCTCCCTTCCCCTTTCTCTCTCCCTTCTCCTTACCCCCTCTCTTCTTTTTTCCCTCCCTCTCTCTCCTCCCCACTCTTTCCCTCTCCCTTCCCCCCCTCTCTTTCCTTTCCCTTTCCCCCCCCTTCCCTTCCACTCTCTCCACTGTCCCCCTCCACTCTCTCCCTGTTCCTTCCCCCCTCACTCTTCCCTTCCCCCCTCTCACTTCCCTCTCCCTTCCCCTCTCACTCCCTCTCCTTCCCCCTCTCACTCCCCCTCCCTCTCCCTTCCCTCCCCCTTCTCCCCCTCCCTCCCTCAATATAATAAACAAGACCCTCGTTATCATAGCATGCATAAACTTTTAACAACTGATTTTCCTGTTTTTGTCACCAACGCACACCAAAAACAAAACACGTTGTATGTAATTTCCATATGTATTTTTGTTGATGACTGAGCGAACACATTCATGAATACACGACATTTGCAGATTATTTTCCTTTCGGTGTTCTGTGTGGATGAGTGTAAATGTGTTTTGTTGTGTGTTTGTTTGTTTGTGTTGTTCGTGTGTGTTTGTTGTTTGTGTTTGTGTTGTGGTGTGTGTGTTGTATGTGTATGTGTATGTGTATGTGTATGTGTGGTTGTGTGTGTGTGTGAGTGAGTGAGTGAGTGAGTGAGTGAGTGAGTGAGTGAGTGAGTGAGTGAGTGAGTGAGTGAGTGTGTGTGTGTGTGTGTGTGTGTGTGTGTGTGTGTGTGTGTGTGTGTGTGTGTGTGTGTGTGTGTGTGTGTGTGTTGTGTGTGTTGTGTGTGTGTGTGTGTGTGTGTGAGTGAATGAATCAATGAATGAATGAGAGAGTGAGTGAGAGAGAGTATATGTGTGTGTGTGTGTTGTGTGTGTAAGTGAGAGCGAGAGTGGGTGATTGAGTGAGAGTGAGAGTGAGTGAGTGAGTGACTGTATATGTGTGTGAGAGCGTGTGAGCGTGAGAGTGGACATGCGTGTATATGTGTGTGAGTGTGTGTGAGCATGTGTGCGTGCGTGCGTGCGTATACATATACGTATGCGTGCGTGTGCGTGTCTTCACAACCAGCCCCCTGAGCAGCAGACCGCAACAGCAAAGTACTGACTTATTTAACCGCCTCCCAATGTCCACAAATCAAGGCCTGTCCCATCGGCGCCCGTGTTTACGTAAGGGCAGGTGTGGCTCCCGTCCGGCTGGAGGATTCCGTGATATAACATGTTGGAGAATAGCAATAACACTTTTGAATAATCACATACTAATGGAAACAATCATAAAATCCCAAAAACAGGAAAAGGCAATTCAAGTTGTAATAAAATAACGCTAAGAATAGTAAATATCTTGAACAATAACAATGTTAATGCAGCTACAAAAGCAACGAATAAAAATGACGAAATAAAAACAAACACAGTAATAATACACAACAAAAGCAATAAAAACAAAGTCAATTAAACGAGAATATCAAATAACGATGAAGTCCTAAATACCTCCAATAAAAAATAAAATAATAACAATAAAATATATAATACTTATAAAATCATGCTCTACTGTTTGTCGCTTCACTTACTAACCGTTTTCTTACGAAAAGTAAAAAAATCGAAGAAAACGTATGGATAATGAAGAACATGATTTTTAAAGAAACAAATACAGATTTCTGCCATACATATCTAAAAAGTAATTAGGCCTATATCTAAAACATAAAATCACCCCCCCCCAAAAAAAAAAAAAATCTGAAAATCTTAAAAAAAAACAATTCAATAAACCAACAATCTAAAAACATATAACCAATACCACAAACCAATCAAACAAATCAATCACAAGCAAAAACAACAACAACAACAAAACAGAGATAAACCAGCAGGAACAAAGGAGATTTCCGAGGACCGCCGAGATCGCCCCCATCCCTGACACCGGAAACCACGACATACCAATAGATACTTAAATTCCAACGTCTACCATCCGGTCAGCTGCAGTACATTAACGACTACTGCACGTAACAATGAGAATTTCACCTCCTCGTGTAACTAGTGATGGACGGAACCTGCAACTCAGCTGTTTCGATGAGGCGGTCTCCGAGAATATCGTTGGTGGAGGATACGGATGTATATTCTTTTTGACTTAATTTATGTATTAAATTTTGTACTATTTAAAGCTATTCATTTATTATTTAAAACTATTTATTTATTATCTAATTATTTGTTTGGCTAATGTCTTTCATTTGCGGATTCATTTCATTTGGGATAACGTTATAATAACGCTTTTATTCTATTATCGGTGTTAGAGAATACGGATGTTTTTTTTTCTTTCTTTCTTTTACTTGAGCTCATAGTTTGAACTAAGTATTTCATTTGATTCTTTCACTTATCTAACATGTGTTGTGATGTAATTCTGAAAAAAATACAGATACAGAAGTCATCATGCGGTCTTTGTGAATGGCAGTGGTAGAGGATACGAATGTATTCTATTATTTCATTATTACTTTTTCTGTTATTATTACTATCATATTCAGTTCCATTCATTTAACGCGTATTGTTATGTGATTCTGAAAAAAAAAAAAATGTACAGATACTTCTAGTAACGTAATTAACAAAATTCCGTGTACTAGGCTAAACAAACAAGAGGGAAACGCACTTGGTAAAAAAAAATCCAATATTCTCTGCTAATTTTCTTCTTTTTCTCACATGTATCTTGATCACGAAGGAAAACATAAAAAAAAATCTTCTAAGACGCAATACACTCCGAAATTCGAACACCGGAAATAGGGAACAATTTTTAAATTACGGTTTACGACAACCCCCGCCAAAAAAAAAAAAAAAAAAAAAAAAAATATAAACCTTAACATCATCTTTGAGCATCTTTGCTTTTAATAGCCGATATTTTTTATCTATTTAAATTTTTAAAACAGTTAGCGGTTTGAATTTTTAAAACTTACCATATTTAACCGTTTCTCTTAAAAAAGAACACGCTCACTTCTGAAATCTGCTTCAAGATGTCGAATTAAAGAAACTATTAATCGATATTGTGTCGATCAATACACGGATGCACTTTCAAGGTCGACTCGGCACTGGAAATCAACTCAATATTTTCAGTTTTTACTGGAAGCTTGAACAGTTTCACATACGATTACATCACTGAGAGATCGTGCTTGCGGGTAAATACATACACACATGAATACGTACATACACACGCACACTCAAATGTAAATATATTTATGCACACACACACTCACTGGCACACACACACACACACACACACACACACATACACACACACACACACACACACAACACACACACACACAACACACACACACACACACA
Organism: Penaeus vannamei; assembly: GCF_003789085.1. Taxonomy (NCBI): domain Eukaryota; kingdom Metazoa; phylum Arthropoda; class Malacostraca; order Decapoda; family Penaeidae; genus Penaeus; species Penaeus vannamei. The sequence goes on along the minus strand of NW_020870207.1, from coordinate 104,312 downwards.
CACACACACACACACATATATATATATATATATATATATATATATATATATATATATATATATATATATATATACATGTGCGTGCGTGTCCACATACTCCTCGGTGCAAAATTCTCGGCCAAAAGCGCCTCCGAAGTTACGCAATTTTTTACACGCCCTCAAACCAGTTTGGCGGCGAGGGGCGCGGGCGCGCACACAAGCACAGACACTTGTAACCACACACTTACACAACGCGAGCAAGTCCACGCGGCAGAGGCCCTGTAAAATTAACGGATAAGGCACGCAGGCGAAGAGAAATGAAGCAATAAAGGAGGGCGAGGAGGGAAGCGAGGAGAGACCCGTCGGTCCTCGGCCCAAAACATCCCCGGCGCCGAGGACCGACTCCGAGGGCCACCGAAAACACATGAATACTTGAGGGCCGGCGAGGCGGGCGACTCGAGGCCTAGACGGCAGCCCGCTTCATCTCCGCCGTGTTCGAGGTGCATCTCAGGGCGTAATCGACGGGCGGCTGGGAGGCTGGGATGACTTAGCGGTGCGGGGAAAGAGAAAAGAGAAAGAAGAAGAGAAAGAAAGAAGAGAGAGAAAGAAAGAAGAAAAGAAGAAAAGAGAAAAAAAAAAGAGAGAAAGATAGAAAGAAGAAGAAGAGAAGAAGAAGAGAGAGAAAAAGGAGAGAAAAAAAGAAGAAAGAAAGGAGAAGAATCGAAGAAAGAGAGAAAGAAAAAGAAGGAGGAATGTAGAAAAAAAGAAGAGAAGCAAAAAAAGAGAAAGAGAGAGAAGAGAGAGAAGAAGAGAAAGAAAAAAGAAGGAGAAAAAGAAAAGAAAGAGAAGAGAAGCAGAAGAAGAGAAGAAGAAAGATAAGAAAGAGATAAGAAAAGAGAAGAGAGAAGAGAAGAAAAAGAAGAAGAAGCAGGAGAAGAGAGAGAAGAAAAGAAGGAGAAGAAAGAGAGATGTTGTATAAATACAAACACAGCAACAGACCACCACACACGGGCAAAATATAATATATGAGAAATATATGATAAAGAATAATAGAGAGTAATAGTATAAGTAAGTTGAAGAAGAGATAAGGATAATGATAATATATATATAGTTATAAATATATAGTATATAGTATTGATTAAGTAGATATATATATATTTGTATAATATATAAAGATGATAAATATATATAATATTTAGTAATATGAAGAACAATTATATAAGATATATATAAGAGCATAACAATATATAATAGAGATATATAATAAGCAGAAATATAATAGAGAGAAGATATAATATATATTGAATATAGTAAATTGATAAGTATATAAATATATTGTGTGTGAAGTGGTATATATTACATTACTATACCATACATAACCATACCCCATATATACTACGATATATATATATAATAATAATATTATATATATATATATTATTATATATATGTATTATTATATATGTTTATGTAGGTATGTAATTGGGGGGGGGGGCAAGGGCAGGGAAGACGATCCTGCTGAGAGGGAGGAGCGTCGGAGGAACGCGCTCGCTTGCACCACTCAACCTCGCTCTCGTACGCACGCAGACGCTCACATCAGGGGTGGCGCTTGCACGCCACACACCACACACACACATACTCACTCACTCACACCACACACACACACACACAAAGTTCAATATATATACATCCCACTCACACATTCTCTCAACGGATACGAACACACACGCAAGCAAACACCCAACAGAACAAAAGAAAACCCAAAAAATGAAGAGAAAACAAACCAATAAAAACCAATAGGATTTCAAGAAGTCCTATCAGCCCCCTCCTCAGGTTACCCGGCCTGGACAGTACCCGGGGAAAGAAACCCGAAGCTCAGGTCTTCCCTTGGAGAGGTCAAACCCAAGGGGCGACCTCCTTACCCCCTCGCGACGCCTCCCTCCGTGGTATGTCGGTCCGGGCCGAGAGGAGAGCGAGGGGGAAGACTGACAACAGTGGGGAAGTTTTGGGGGGCAATGAGGAGCATGTGGGCGAGGGTGTGTTTGTGTAACGTACACTGTGGGAGGAGGTGGAACGGCGTACAGGTTGGCAGATGGAGATAAGATTTGGGGAACGTGCCCAACGCGTAAACTCCATGGAACGTTTATAGAATCACATTTCTCATCATTCAGTATTTTACTTATCAGCTGCAGAAGAATTATTGTTTAAAAAAATAGATAGATAATATAAAATTAATAAAAGATATGTAAAGGAGGGTTATGATAGCGATCTGGCATTAACATTTTACAAGCGTAACTACACAAGGTATTTTCCAGCCTCACTGCCTGCGACACAAATCCCAAACCATGATCTAATAATCTTGTCACAGGAGAGAAACACAACTTCATCAACCACTGTGCATATTGTATAGGACAAACTTTAAGTTCTTTTCACAAGAGGGACACATACCTTTCCGACTGAAGTACCCGAGATTCTTCTTTTGTCTCAGCTACCTCCTGTTACGTGTTCTGGACACTGCCGGCACAGAGCGAGTTCAGTAACCAACCCACCTCCACAAAGGGCCCAACGTGTTGTACCGGAGCGTCCCTAGCACTTTCTTTGCTTTTGTGCTTATCAGAACTATCTTTCCCTTTTCAAGTCTTTGTACGAGAAACTGAAGAATTCGGAATTATAGATTATTGAGAGCTAACTGTTGTGAATAGCATACTCTATGAGAAAAATCATATACTTCGAACGCCAATAGAAACCGGTATGAACTGCTAAAATACTTTAAAAATTATATATTTTTTATCAAAAGAACTTACCAACTAACCTCTCTTTGAATATAATAAAATGTAATCATAAAAAATTCACTTGCCATTTGCACAGTTCTTTATATTGAAAGCATTCCACAAACAAAAGCACGTACGTCTGGCAGCGTTTTTGGCCTGGAATCCTGAGAACTGAGGTTAAGCAGTGGAAGCCATGCTATAAAGGTTGGAATACAACGCATTTCCGTCCTTTACTCTAATTCATTTAGTGATATTCCATATTTTCCGTAGTAATTTTCAAAGAATGATCTGAATGAAATATGCGGAAGGAGTTATAGTATAACTTTCCATAAAAAGTGAGAACAAGCAGCATTGCGTATAATTGTACCTGAGTTGCTACCGCAGGCCTTCGCAAAAAAAAAAAAAAAAAAAAAAAAAAAAAGAAAAAAAAAAAGAAAAAGAGAAACAATGTGTTAGTCAGCATGTCTTCTGCCACAGGCAATGCTGCTGCTATCATTACTATTTCCGATGCTGCTGTAGTTGAAATTGTATTAACGTCATTATTATGATTATGATTACTATCATTATTATATATTATTTAAATCACCACCATAATCAAAACTACTGCATCTGCGTTGCTGTTTTATTGTTGATTAAGATATAATAATTTGTTATGGAAACTATAAATGATAATTGTTAGTGTCATCATTTTTTCAGTGTGGTTCTTTAGATAGCTTACAATAATAATAATAATAATAACAATGATAATGATAATAATATAATAATAATATAAATAATAATAATAATAATAATAATAATAATAATGATGTGATAATAGTAATAATAATAATAATAATAAGGATATTGATAATGATAATCCTTATACGTCATCATCATAATCACAAATAGTAGCATTATTGTTGCAAAATACGGTTATGATTATTTTTGATATCACTGCTCTTCTAATTATTATTGTTGCTGTTTTTGTCAATATTATCAATATTTATCAATAGTATATTGTTACATTACATATATATTAACTAGTATTCCACTAGTGCTATAAAAATGTTATATTATTAGTCGTTAACATTAGCATTACTGTCATTATCAATGCAATTATTTTATTATTATATTCATAATCATTATTATTATCATCATCATTATCATATCATCATTGTTGTTATCATTATTGTTGATTATTATTTCATCATTATTATTATCCTTATTATCATTATTATGTTATTCATTATCAATGGATTATTATTGCCTTATCATTCATATTCCGCAGTATTTCTTTATTGTTCTCATTATTATGTTATTACTATTCTTATTTATTATCGTTTAGAGTAGTATTGTTGTTATTTTATCATTTACTGTTATCATTATTAAAATAATAATAATATAATGATAATAATAATAATAATATAATAATTATATTATTATTATATTTCATTATACTTTAATATTATATCATTACTATGATAATAATGATAATAATAATGATAATAATATATAATTACATATTATTATATATATTGTATTTGATATTATTATTATCATTATTTGTTATTATTATCATTATA
>NW_020870207.1:90000-92500 GCF_003789085.1 Penaeus vannamei | reverse complement strand
GCACGCTCGCCGGGGGGTGGGCAGTGGCGCTGGGGGTAGAGCGGGATATAGGGGAGGGGGAGGGGGTAAGAGGGAAGGGGGGGAGGAGGGAAAGGGGGTTTAAGGGGGAAAGGCGGGGCTGGGGGGCTAGAGGGGAGGGGGAGGGGAAAGGAAAGGGAGGGGGGGATGGTAAAGGGAAGAGGGGGGGTCTAGAGGAAAAAGGGGTGGGGTAAAGGGGAAAGGTGGGAGGGGGATGCAGGTAAAGGGGAAAGAAGGGAAAGGGGGGAAGGTAAGGGAGAGAAAAGGGGGAGGGGTAAGGAGGAGAGGGGGAAGAGGGGGAAAGGGGAGGGGTAAGAGGGGAAAGGGGAAGGGAGGTAAAAGGGGAAAGGGGGTTGCTAAACGGGAAAGGGGAGGGGGGTAAGAGGAAAAGGGGGTAAGCAGGGGAAAAGGGGTAAGGCGGGTAAGAAAGGAAAGGGGGAAGGGGATGGGGGGAAGGGGTGCTAGAGGGAAAGGGAGAGGGGGTAAGAGGGAAAGGGAAGGGGGTTAAAAGGGAAAGGGCGGGGTAAGAGGGAAAGGGGGAGGGGGGTAAGAGGGAAAAAGAGGGGGATTAAGAGGGGAAAGGGGAAGGGTAAGAGGGAAAGGGAGGGGAGGGGGAATGCGAGAGGGAGAGGGGAGGGGGGTAAGCAGTAAGAGGGGAAAAGAGGGGAGACGGGGGTAAAGAGGGGAAAGGGAGGTGGGAAAGGGGGATGGTAAGGGAAAGGGGGGGAGGGGGGTAAGAGGAGAAAGGGGGGAGGGGGATGCGTAAGGGGAAAGGGGGAGGGGGGTAAGAGGGCGAAAGGGGGATGCTAAGAGGGGAAAGAGGGGCTAGAGGGAAGGGGGTGCTAAGGAGGGGGGGGTAAGAGGGGAAAAGGGGGATACTAAAGGGCCGAGGGGAGGGGGTTGGGCGTATGGGGGTGTTGTATACTTACAGACGTCGAGTACTTTCATTGTAGATGAACAGATGGATAGATGTTTTAGAGAGATAAGTAATAGAGTAGATTAGATATAAAGTAGATAGATAAAGGGATAGATAGATAGAGTGACAGGCAGATAGATAGATAGATTAAATTAGCATAAAAGATAAAGTACTAGATAAAAATAGAAGATAATGAGATAAGTAGATAAATAGATAATAGATATATAATAGATAAATATATAAGCACAGAAATAATAGATAGAGAGATAGATAAATAGAAAAAGTAAGAGAGATACATTAAAGAAAGAGATAGATAGATAAAATAGATAGATACATAGACAGAGAGATAGATAAATAGATCAAGTAGAGAGATAGACAAATAGATCAAGTAGAGAGATAGATAAATAGATCAAGTAGAGAGATAGATAAATAGATCAAGTAGAAAGATAGATAAATAGATAAAGTAGAGGGATACATAGATAGAGAGATAGAAAAATTAGAGAGATACATATATAGAGAGACACATAGTTAGTTAAAAAGTTATACACACATATATAAGCATCCATACATTCCCTCCCAATGGACCTCCTCAAAGAAGACTTTTTCACCCCCAAAAGACCTTTCCACTCGTCCTTCTTAAGGCCAACCCAAGGCCCTTTGGAAAGCACCAAGGGAACCTAACCTCCACCCCCCCCCCTTCCCTCTCCACCCCCCTCCACCCCCCCACCCCCAGAAGAAGTCCCATGTCCATCTCCCCCCCCCTCCTCAACACGTCCATCAAGTCCCCTTGGTTTTCTTAATCAAGGCTTTCTCTGCTCCTCCCCCCCCCCCGTGGTGAGTCGGGGCGTTGTGGCGTGTGTCGGGATAGAGGATGCGAGAACCCGGTCATGTGAGGGATGGAGGGGGGGGGGGGTTGGAGGGGGGGGCTTGCGTAGGATTCTCTGGTGGTACAATATCTGAGTTGTCCGGTATCTTACACACGCACACACACACATATGACTACGCATATATATATATATATATATATATATATATATATATATATATATATATATATATATATATATATAATATATATAATATAATATATATATATATATATATATATTATATATATATATATAATAATATATATACATATATATATATATATATATAATATATATATATATATATATATATATATATATATATATATATATATATATATATATATATATATATATATATATATATATATAACATATACATACATATATTTATCTATATATCTATATCTATATATCTATATTACTATATATCTATCTATCTATATCTATGTATGTATGTATGTATGTATGTATGTATGTATGTATGTTGTTGTGTGTGTGTGTGTGTGTGTTTTGTGTGTATGTGTGTATCTGTGGGTGTGTTTGTGTATATTTATATATGCATAGACAGAAAGACAAATATACATAAATGTATATGTATACACACACACACACACCACACACACACGCACACACACATAAACATCTATTTATCTATCTGTATTGCCCTTCTTTGCCACTCCCACTTACTATCTCA
>NW_020870207.1:50000-60000 GCF_003789085.1 Penaeus vannamei | reverse complement strand
CATTGTTTCTACACAACGACCAATTTCCTTTTTTTGTCGTCATAACACCAATGTGAATTTCTTCCGCTCGTTGTGTTACCAGGAATGTTAAGATACGTGATATAGGCATTTTTTTTTTTTTTTATTTTTTTTTTTTTCAGGGAAGGGGATAGAAAGTTTTTTATTTTTTTATTCTTTTTTTTTTTTTATTAAAGCGTTAGTTTGGAAATCTCTTTGAAGTATTGAGAGATCTCGTATGAGTGTGATTTGTGAAGTAAATGGTTTATATCTACACTTCACTCACTTCTTTCGATAATACTTTGTAGAATAAAAACAATGGCTCATTACTTTTCTTCTCTTCATGGAATCATTACCCTGTATTCCTCTAAATATTTACCACAACCAAAATAACAACTAACTAAACTCATTTACTATTCGTGTTTACATTCACAAAATCCTACCACCTCAACAGAACAATTTCACATAAAGGTATTTGTTATCACGATTCGCTCGCTTGCAAAATTCCCATTTCCAATTTTATCCACTTTTCTTGTACCTCCTTCCTACGTCACTTCCACATACGAACAAAAACTCAGAAAATAGATATTGGCACAATGATCGACATCTTTGAGATAGAGATCTGGCTCCGTTTAGCAATCTTTCTGTTTCGCCTTTTCTTGTTTACTTTATAATCTGCTTCCTTAGGACAAATGAAGATTTTTTAAAGATTATTTTTATATGGTTGTGAGAAAATTGTGTCATAGATGACTCATTTACAGTATATGTTCTCAATACCATTATAGTAAAATAGAGATATGATTATACCGCAAAGATTTTTTTTATTTTTTATATCAGTAAGAACATATGATATAGATATGTATGTATTATCATCACCATTATGATAAGATAGAGATATAATATTCATACTACAGACAAAGATTCTTTGTATATGTTTGTGAGAACATTATGCTATAGATGTATGGATATGTGTTCTCAATACCATATGTAAAAATGAGATTGTAAAACAAATGAATATTGTTATAGTTTACGAAAATTTGTTCGATGCCTTGTCGAAAGAGGGAAGAAGAAGGAGAGAAGAAGAGAAGAGGAGAAGAAAAAGGAGAAAAAAAAGAAGAAGAAGAAAAAAAGAAGAAGAAGAAAAAGAAGAAGAAAAAGAGGAAAAAGAAAAAAAAGAGAGAAAAAAGAAGAAGGACGAGAGAGTGAGAGACAGACAGACAGACAGACAGACAAAAAAACAGCCAGTGGAAAGACTGAAATTTCCCCATCCATAGTCTCTGTAAACCTACTCTTCCCGAACCAATTATCACCACACCCGCCTTTCCCTATTCAAATATGACCGGATACCAATACACCTAATATCACACACACAAGCAATTAATCACAAGCACCATGATTCCAGAACAAATATGACCGGATATTAATACACCCTATATCACACACACTAGCAATTAACCACAAATTCCATGATTTTAGAACTAAATTTTCAATCTTTCGTCGCAGAGAGATGGGGGCCAACGCGGATGATGACGTCACTGTCTCCCCCAAGCCGGGAGTTTCGACCAAGTGAGTTTTTTTTAATTTTATTTATTTATTTATTTATTTATTTATTTACGTAGAAATGTAGCTTTGATAATTGCATAGAAAAGTAGCTTTGATGATTGTATAGAAAAGTGGCTTTGATAATTACATAGAAAAGTGGCTTTGATAATTACATAGAATAGTAGCTTTGATAATTACGTGAAATATTTTTATTGATGGTCAGAGATTTTTTTTTTTTACATAAAAAAGCAGCTTTAATAACTACGTGAAATATTTTAATTGATGGTCACTCCTTATATCTCATCCTACATACACATTTCTCTATTCGTACATTTCTCAGTTTTTTTTAAATCTATCTACGTAACTAAACAGAGGATGATTACATTTATTGCTTTTTTCCAGTACGGCAATTATTACCAGTTTTTTTATATTTATTTATCTATCTACGTAACTAAACAGAGGATAATTACATTTATTTTTTTCCAGTACGGCAATTATTACCACAGTTTATCTTTCTACGTAACAAAACAGAGGATAATTACATTTATTGTTTTTTTTCCAGTACGGCAATTATTACCACAGTTTTTTATATTTATTTATCTTTCTACGTAACAAAACAGAGGATAATTACATTTATTTTTTTATTCCAGTACGGCAATTATCACCAGGACAATGAGCGAAATCTTCAGCGTCCCTCGGGAAGTCTTCTCAACGCCTGAGTAAGTTCTTGAATACAGTGCTCCTTCGAGTTACATATCGCTATTCTTATTTTTGAAAGATATTTTCATCTCATATTTTGATTATTGTCATCAATTATTATCATTATTATTATTATTATTATTATTATTATTATTATATATATATACATACATACAGACGACACACACACACACACACACACACACACACACAACACACACACACACACACACACACAACACAACACACATATATATATATATATATATATATATATATATATATATATATATATATATATATTATATATATATACATATATATATATGTATATGTATAATATATACATGTATATACGTATATACATATATACATACACACACACACACATATATACATATATGTGCGTGTGTGTGTATTTTATTATTCATCTATATCTATCTATCTATTTGTCTATCTATCTATCTATTTGTCTATCTATCTATCTATATCTATCTATCTATTTGTCTATCTATCTATCTATATCTATAACTATATAATATACATATATACATATATATATATATATATATATATATATATATATATGTATATATATTATATCTGTGTGTATATGGCTGTGTGTATACATACGCATCCACGTCGTACAGACAATACATACGCAATACTGACGCAAACCTACGAACTCCAGAGATTCCACGGAGACCAGCCTGAAGACGGAAATGCTCAACCTCGCGCAGGCAGTCATGGGGCTGAACGCCAGGTGAGAGAGAACGGCTCTTCGCGGTCACGACCTTGCAGTCTGCTTCCGGCTCTAATTGCCGTTCATTCATCTTTGAGTTAAAGAGGAAGAATATGAGGATATGGAGACACACACAATGTATTTGTGTATATATTATATATATATATATATTATATATATATATTATATATATATATATATATATATAGTGTGTGTGTGTGTGCGTGTGTGGTGTGTGTGTGTGTGTGTGTGTGTATGTATTAGTTTCTTGGTTATTTTAGTTATTCCTCTGTTTATATAATTATTCCCATCAAAAATGCACAATCACCAAGGACGCCCTTCGCCACACGACCCTTCCTGTACCCCCCCCCCCCAGTCCCCTTGGCCCCTCCTGGCCCCCTCCCCCTGGCCCCTCCCTTGGCACCCCATAATGCTCGCAAGTCCCCCTCTGACCTCTGACCTCCCCCCCCCCCCTCCCCCACAGCGACGGGCAGACGGCGGCGGCGCTGGAGTCGCTGGAGATCCTCAACGGGTCCCGCCTCGAGGCCGCCGCCCTGCCCATCAACCTGACGGACGCCTTCAACATCAGCGACCTCGCGCCCACGCCCAACATCACGATGCCCAACTCGCGCGGGGGCGGCGTCGCGCAGGACAGCTTCGGGGACGACGCCGCCTGGATCCTGACGCGACCTTCATCATCTTCACCATGCAGTCGGGTGAGGCGGCGGTGGGAAGGGGCGTGGCTGCGGGGACGGGGGCGGGGACGGGGCGGGGGTGAGGCGAAGGGGGCGTGACTGCGGGGGCGGTGGTTGTGGTTGCGGGGCGGGTGCGTGGCTGCGGGGGCGGGGGTTGTGGCTGCGGGAAGGGGCGGGCGGCGGGGGCGGGGGCTTGGCTGCGGGGGCGGGGCGTTGCGCGGGGGCGGGGGTGAGGCAGCGGGGGCGGGGTGAGGCAGCGGGGGCGGGGGTGAGGCAGCGGGGCGGGGGTGAGGCAGCGGGGGCGGGGGTGGGGCGGTGGGGGCGGGGTGATGGTGGGGAAGGGGGCGGAGTCAAGTTACTTGCAGAATGCTTGCATTGCTGGAATGTAGAGTTGATAATATCGTATGTATTTTTTTTTTTTTCCTTTCCTTTTATTTTTTTTTTATTGATTTTTATCGGCTTAAAAGTTACTTTTTCTCGCCTTCGACTTATTTTAGAGTTATTTGGGGGCGATGGCGGTAGAAATTGGGATGCATTTAAAAGACTTAACCGAAAGATGTATTGCTGATAATCTTGCGTTTTTATGCGATAAAAATGTTACTCTTTTTTCCAAATTCCAAAGCATATTTAAAGGTTTACATGCATTTAAATTTGCAGAAGTTGAAATCCATGTAAATATTAATTCAGAAACTGGCTTACGAATGAATTTAAAATCAGAAACTGAAATAGATATGAATATGAATGAAAAGATGGAATATATATAGATATAAAATGAGAAACAGGAATAAAAATAAGCATATATTCAGAAATTGAAATACATTCAAATACCTCTTCCTTCCTTTTCCTCTTTCTTCCCTCCCTCGTCTCTCCTCTTCTGTCCTCTTCCCTCCCTCTTCCCTCGTCTTCTCTCCCTCCTATTTCCTCCTTCTTTCCTCGTCTTCCTCTCTTTCCCTCCCATTCTCTCCTCTTCCTCCCCTTCCTTCCTCCTCCCTTTTCCTCCCTCTCTCTTCCCTCCCTTCTCTCGTCTTCCCTCTCCCTTCCCTCATCCTCCTTCTCCTCCCTCCCCTTCCCTCCCTTCTCCTCCTCTTCCCTCCCCTTCCCTCCTCCTCCCTCCCTCTTCCTCCCCTTCCTTCCTCCTCCCTCCTCTTCCCTCCCTTCCCTCCTCCTCCTCCCCTTCCCTCCTCCTCCTCCCTTCCTCCCCTTCCCTCCCCTTCCCTCCTCCTCCCTCCCTCTTCCCTCCCTTCCTCCTCCCCCCAGGTTTCGGGCTGCTGGAGTCTGGCGCCGTGTCCATGAAGAACGAGGCCAACATCATGGTGAAGAACGTGGTTGACGTCGTCCTCGGAGGCATCACCTACTGGCTCTTCGGCTACGCGTTGTCCTTCGGGGAGTCGGAGTGGACGAACCCCTTCTGCGGGTGGGGCGGCTTCGCCCTCAACCCCAGCGAGGAGGAAATGGGCAAGGTCTACACCACTTTCTTCTTCCAGCTCTCCTTCGCCACCACCGCCACCACCATCGTCTCCGGCGCCGTCGCGGAGAGGTGAGTGGGGGTTGGGGGGAGGGGGAGGGTGGGGGTGTTTGTGGAGGGGAGGGGAAGGACGCGGGTGGAGGGGAGGGGGGGGCGTGGGGGTATTTGAGGAGGGGAGGACCGAGGGAGTTGGTAAAAGGAAAATCAAAATGCTTTTCCTTGCCTAAATCCGCGCTTCTGAAGGGAACGCATCATCGGACCTCTTCTCCTCCGGCATCTCCTCCTTCCTTTCGTTATCCAAGACCCTTCGCCCTTTCTTCCAGGTTCAGCTTCGTGTCTTCTCCTCTAACTTCTCATCTCTAACTTCCTTTCGTTATCTAAAACCCTTCACCCTTTCTTCTAGGTATAACTTTATATTTTCTCCCCTAACTTTCTGTTCCTTTCGTTATCTAATGTTTTTCCTTGTCTAAATCCGCGGTTCTGAGAGGGACGCATCATCGGACCTCTTCTCCTCCTTCCTTTCGTTATCCAAGACCCTTCACCCTTTCTTCCAGGTTCAACTTCGTCTCTCCTCTAACTTCCTTTTCCTTTCGTTATCTAAGAAACTTCACCCTTTCTTCCAGGTTGAACTTCGTCTCTTCTCCTCAGACTTACTTTTTCTTTCGTTAACTAAGACCCTTCACCTTCTCTTCCAGATTCAACTTCGTATTTTCTCCTCTAACTTCTCATCTCCAACTTCCTTACGTTATCTAAAACCCTTCACCCTTTCTTCCAGGTTCAACTTCGTCCCCTCTCCTTTAACTTCCTTTCGTTATCTAAGACCCTTCACGGTTTATTTCAGATTCATCTTCGTCTCTTCTCTAACTTCCTTTCGTTATCTACGACCCTTTACCCTTTCTTCCAGGTTCAACTTCGTCGCCTACGTCATCTCCTCTCTAACTTCCTTTCGTTAAACAAATCCCTTCTCCCTTTCTTCCAGGTTCAACTTCGTCTCTTCTCCGCCTTCTCCAACTTCCCTTCGTTATCTAAGACTCTTCACCCTTTTTTCACCCTTTCTTACAGGTTCAACTTCGTCTCTTCTCCTCTATCTTCTCTCCTCTAACTTCCTTTTCCTTTCGTTATCTAAGACCCTTCCCCCTTTCTTCCAGGTTCAACTTCGTCTCTTCTCCTCCGCCATCTCCAACTTCCCTTCGTTATCTAAGACTCTTCATCCTTTTTTTCCAAGTTCAACTTCTTTTCCTCTAACTTCCCTTTCCTTTCATTATCTTAAACTCTTCACCCTTTTATCCATATTCAACATTGCCTCTTCTCCTCTAACTTCCTTTCGTTAACTAAAACCCCTCACCCTTTCTTCTTCTCCTCCGCCATCTCCAACTTCCCTTCGTTATCTAAGACTCTTCATCCTTTTTTCACCCTTTCTTCCAGGTTCAGCTTCGTCTCTCCTCTAACTCCCATTTCCTTTCGTTATCTAAGACTCTTCATCCTTTTTTCACCCTTTCTTCCAGGTTCAGCTTCGTCTCTCCTCTAACTCCCATTTCCTTTCGTTATCTAAGACTCTTCATCCTTTTTTTCACCCTTTCTTCCAGGTTCAGCTTCGTCTCTCCTCTAACTCCCATTTCTTTCGTTATCTAAGACCTTCCATCCTTTTTCACCCTTTCTTCCAGGTTCAGCTTCGTCTCTCCTCTAACTCCCATTTCCTTTCGTTATCTAAGACTCTTCATCCTTTTTTCACCCTTTCTTCCAGGTTCAGCTTCGTCTCTCATCTAACTCCCATTTCCTTTCGTTATCTAAGACTCTTCACCCTTTCCTCTTCTCCTCCGCCATCTCCAACTTCCCTTCGTTATCTAAGACCCTTCACCCTTTCTTCCAGGTTCAACTTCGTCTGTTCTCCTCTAACTTCCATTCGTTGACCCTTCACCCTTCCTTCCAGGTTCAATTTATCTCCTCTTCTAACTTCTCATCTCATACTTCCTTTCGTTTCGTTCGTTCTTCCAGGTTCAACTTCGTCTCTTCTCCTCTAACTTCCTTTTCCTTTCGTTATCTAAAACCTTTCACCCTTTCTTCCAGGTTCAACTTCTTCTCCTCCGCCATCTCCAACTCCCCTTCGTTATCTAAGACTCTTCACTCTTTTTTTCACCCTTTCTTCCAAGTTCAACTTCTCCTCTAACTTCCCTTTCCTTTCATTATCTTAAACTCTTCACCCTTTTATCCATATTCAACATTGCCTCTTCTCCTCGAACTTCCTTTCGTTAACTAAAACCCCTCACCCTTTCTTCCAGGTTCAACTTCGTCTCTTCTCCTCTAACTTCCTTTTCCTTTCGTTATTTAAAACCCTTCACCTTTTCTTCCAGGTTCAACTTCGTCTCTTCTCCTCTAACTTCCTTTTCCTTTCGTTATCTAAGACCCTTCGCCCTTTCTTGCAGGTTCAACTTCGTCGCCTACGTCATCTTCTCCGCCGTGAACACCGTGGTCTACTGCTTGCCGGCGGGTTGGCTCTGGGGCGCCCACGGGTTCCTCTATCAACTCGGGGTGGTCGACATCGCCGGCTCCTGCGGGGTGCACCTCTGCGGGGGGTCTTCGGGTGAGTCTCTAGGGCGCGGCGGAAGGGGTGGGGGGTGGGGTAGGGGGTGTGTGGGGGTGGGGGGGGAGTGGGGAGGGCAGGTCATTTTTTTTTTTTTTTTGGGGGGGGAGGTAGATATTGATATATTGATTGATGATGTATGATTATCTTATAGCATGGAGCAGTCTCTGATTATAATTTTTTTTCTATTCCATTTTTTCTCTCGTTCTTTCCATCGTTCCTTTTATACCTGGATTTTTCTTCTTCGTTTATCGTGCTCCTTTTTCTCTCCTCTTCCCCTTCCTGCCTCGTTATTTTATTCTTGTTTCTTCCACTTTCTTCCATCTCTTCTTCCTCCCTTCTTTCCCTCTCTCTTTATCCGTATCCCCTTCTTATCTTTTTTCCTCCCCTCCCCCTCTCTTTCCTCCCTCCTCTCCCTTTTCCCGTATTCCCCTCCCTTCTCATCGTTTCCTCCCCTTCCCTCCCTCTCCATTTACCCGTATTTCTCCCCCCTCCTTATCTTATTCTTCCCCTCTCTCCTTTACCCGTATTCCTCCCCTTTCCGTACCTTATTCGTACCGTCGCCTCTCCCCCTTTCTTTCCCCATCCCTCCCCTCCAACCTCCTCCCTTCTTCGTCCTCCCCATCCTCCTCCACCCTTCCCCTCCTTCTCCCTCCCTCCCTCCCCTCTCCACCCCTCTCCACCCTTCCCTCCCTTCCTTCACCCTCTCTCACCCTTCCCTCCCTTCTCCTCCCTTCGCCCTCCCCCAGCCCTGATCGCCTCGAAGCTCGTGGGCCCCAGGATCGGCCGCTACGACGACGGCGAGGACCCCCTGCCGATGGGGTCCCCGACGAACGCTATTCTGGGGATGTTCATGCTGTGGTGGGGGTGGCTCGGCTTCAACTGCGGCAGGTGGGGGGACGCGCCAGGGTTCTCGCTTGCTTGTTTTTTTGTTTTGTTTGATTTTGTAGGTGTTTTTTTTTTGTTTTTTCGTTGTTTTTTTTGTTGTTTTTTCTTATTTTTCGTTTTTTTCTGCTTTTGTTGTTGTTTTCTTTTGTTTTGGACGTGTCGTGTTTTCGCTTTTAGAATTCACGTTTTTTTCGTTTTTTAAATATATTTTTACTCTGTTTTTTTTCATTCTTTTTGTTATTCTTTTGTTTTATTTTGGATTCTGTTTCGTTTTTATTATTTTTTTACCTATTTATTTTTTCTCTTTGTTTGTTGTTGTTTTGTTTGTTTGTCTTTTTGTTATGTAATGAAACAAATAATAATGATTATAAGACATATAAACAATGGTAATCATCAAATGATAATGAACATGCTAACCTCAACACGGAAAGACCAATACAACCCTTACATCACAATATCAAGACAATTCAAACCAAATATTCCCCTTAGAACCCCCTCTTAGATTTCCCACATCCACTCGCACGCCCTCTAATCCCCTCCCCTCCTCCCGCCCACAGCACCTTCGGCATCACTGTACCCCCCTCCCCACCCACTCGCTCGCCCTTAATCCCCTCCCCCCCCCTTAGATTTCCCCACCCACTCGCACGCCCTCTAATCCCCTCCCCTCCCCTCCCGCCCACAGCACCTTCGGCATCACTGACAACAAGTGGAAGTACGCCGCCCGCACCGCCGTCACCACACTGCAGGCGAGCATCGGAGGCGGACTCGCGGGCATGAGCCTCTCGTGGTACAAAGAATCACCGGCTGGAGATCGGGGACGTCGTCAACAGCGTTCTGGGCGCTGGTTAGCATCACGGGTGAGTGATGGGGAGGTGGGGAGAGGGAGAGGAGGGAGGAAGAGGGAGGGAGGGAGGGAGAGGGGAGAGGGAGGGGGAGGGATAGGGAGAGGGGGCATGAGCCTCTCGTGGTACAAGAATCACCGGCTGGAGATCGGGGACGTCGTCAACAGCGTTCTGGGGGCGCTGGTTAGCATTACGGGTATGTGGGGAGGTGGGAGAGGGAGGAGGAAGAGGGAGGAAGAGGGAGAGAGGGAGAGGGGAGAGAGGGAGAGGAAGGGAGGGAGAGGGGAGGGAGGGATAGGGAGAGGGGAGAGGGGAGAGTGGGGGGGAGATCGGGGATGTCAGCAGCGTTCTGGGGGCGCTGGTTAGCATCACGGGTGAGTGATGGGGAGGTGGGAGAGGGGGAGGGAGAGGGAGGAAGAGGAGAGGGGAGAGAGGGAGAGGGGAGAGGGAGGGAGGGAGGATAGGGAGAGGGGGCATGAGCCTCTCGTGGTACAAGAATCACCGGCTGGAGATCGGGGACGTCGTCAACAGCGTTCTGGGGGCGCTGGT
>NW_020870207.1:25000-40000 GCF_003789085.1 Penaeus vannamei | reverse complement strand
AGATCAGTGTTATTTTATTGTTATTATTATTATTATTCTCTCTGATTCATTCCACCACTGCATATGTATTATATATTATATATATAATATATATATATATATATATTATATATATATATACATATATTTTTTTTCTTTTTCTTTTCTTTTCTTTTCTTTCTGAAGATTTATCGCCTCTAATTTAACGTATAACTTTATTTCATTTGTTTAACTTCCACTTCTGCATATTTTAAGGATATATGCAATGTACTATATACAATATAACCTGTTCCTTATGGAATGACATTTGAAACGCATGGATGACTCATGATAAACTGCTCTCTTTACAAATATATATTAACTGAGACTGTCAAATGCTTGTACGTGCCGATTTGACCGCATGGCTACAGTCAATTTCATCATTTTTCTTGGACACTGTCTGTCACTGCAGTTGCTACGTTATTTCACTGACAGGAAATCATAAGACATGTGAAACCTAAGTGAATGTATAACCAGGTAGTTCTACTATTGAATTGCCTATTGAACTAAAAAATTAATTGACCTTTTTCCCAAGAATATTCTGATGTCTGGTAAAGAACTCTTCGTTATGAATAAAAGAGGGTAATTTTGGTTATAGTTTAGATAGATATAGAAATGTCAAGTAAATCTTATATATAATTAAGTATCTAGTTGTATCTGGTATCTCACAGCACACTCTCATTGGCTAAAGGCAATGACATTATTAGCTGCACCCTTTTTTTGATCCTATCAATCTGTGCAATATTCAATTTATTTTTCTTCCCTTTTCACTGCATTTTTTCACAAAATATTTCAGAAATCAAAACAAATAATAAAGGAAATAATAAAAAAAAAAACTATTTTCAATGAGTAAAGGTGAAGAGGTGGGGTTTAGCTTGGAAGTTGCCAACTAGGATTTTCATCAAAACAGAGTGGGGCTACCTATTTAAAAATACCTTGCAGCTATCATAGTGTCTTCTTGCCCAGTCAAGAATCACCGTTTCTATCATTCAGAGATTTTTAAAAATATATAATATTTACAACGCAGTGCTGCCGGTGTTGCCAACAGTGTTCAATGAATTATGACCCCGACTGTATGTATATAGAGTATGCTTACAGAGATCTAATAAATACTAGGAAATTTTATGGCCTCTTTCTTACATGTGTTATTCTACTATACATGTTATCACATTATACTTTTATGTACAAGCACCACGGAAACATTTGTATTACATTAATTACTATTACCTAAAGCAATGTCTATCAATTCTAAACCTTTCCTTATGGTAAAAGTGCAGTATTTTCAAATTATTGTGAATTTGCTGGCCAAACCTTACCCTGTGGTAAAATGTCCCTTTTCTCAAAATCATTTATTGTTTGTCATGTTTAGTCAATAGATGCTCTAAGACAGTTCTAACTTGTTTTCACGATAACAAGTTTTGTCTTTAGGAAGTTAATACTATTGGGATACTACTTTAGTGAACCCATGCATTGCGAATCACTGGAATGATTGAACGACCGTTAATTCAGCCAAAGGAAGGTGATTTAGAATATTTTTCTCTCCAGAGAGTCCTGTTCTTCAAGTGTGAGTTTTGTATGCAGCGTTTTTTTTTTTTTTATTCTATTTTATTTTTAAGATACTGTTAGTATAATGGAATCCTTTGACCGTTGGTCTGACTGGAAATACCAGTATGTTTATTGAACACATCACAAAGGCTGTAATCTTATTCAAATCAAATGTGTCATTCTTGTGCAAATTTTCTCCTAGCATGTCAGGAATCCATACGGGTGGAAGTAGCAAATATACACAGACAGAGCATATGAACACGCTCGCTCAGTCACTCACACAAACGCACATACACACACACACACGTGTGTATATGGATAATGTGTGACAAGAAATAAACCAAATATTTTGATTTTTTATTTCAGATTTAACAAGAACCATAATAACGGTATAACAAGCCATAAATATGTCAAAGTCAACTATCAATAATAAATTAACAAATACATAACACGGATGCTCTAGGCAAAACAACTAAACACATCCAAAAAATGCCTGCTCTTAAAATAGGTACGGGTTACATAAAGGCGAGAACAAGCTTGTCACCGGGTTGTCTAACATCACAAATTATTACAGATTTTTAAAAGAACTTTTTTAAGTGATCCATCATGGAAGATAATTGGAAAGTAATACAGTCCCAAGTGACTAACATGACAATCTATGTGATGCTGTTGTTACGCGTCTAGAGGCAGCGCCATCTGTTGCACGGATCGCGCACATCTAGACGGTATCTTTCCAGCTTCACAGTGATGATCATCGCAAAAAAGTAGTTTAGATTTTGAGTCTTGTTCTGTAGAATACCAGTTGCAACTGGCTTGGATGTATATATGTATGCATATACATACATATATACATACATACACAAGTACATATATATATATATATATATATATATATATATATATATATATATTATATATATATATATATATATATATATATATATATATATATATATATATATATATATATATATATATATATATATGTTATATATATATATATATATATATATATATATATATATATATATATATATATATAATATATATATATATATATATATATATATATATATATATATATATATATATATATATATATATATATATATATACATATACATACATATATATATACATATATATACACATACGTGCACATCAACACAGCTAGAGGAATAATAAATAGAAGAGTTCCGTCAGCGTCGGCGCCGCGAGAGGCACAGGCTGTCTGGTCGTCAGGCCCTTAGTTCATCTGCTGACGGATCCAGTCCCTGTAGTAGGCCACGCGGGTGTAGACGCCGGGCAGGGACGCCTCGGTGCAGGTCCCGGAGCCGAAGGACACGACGCCCACCTGCACCCACTTGCCGGAGCCTTGGGGGACTCCACGATGCTGGGGCCGCCGCTGTCGCCCTGCGGGGGGGAGATGGGGGCGTTAGGGGGGGGGGGAGGGCGCGGAAGGGAAGAGCCAAACAGCAAATAAACGGACGGAAAAAGCAGCAAATGATACAAACAAAAGTATTTAAACTGGCATTAACTGGAAACAAACGAAACAGCCAAAGAAATTACACAAGAGGAAACCAAAACAAACGAAGCAAACGAAAGTAAACAGAGCAAAAACAAAAACAAAAAAAGAGAGAGAAACCACCGCTCACATTGCACGAGTCGCCGTTGGTGGCGTCCATGCACATCATCGAGTCCACAATGAGACCTCTGGCGGCGCCGTTGCGGTTCCAGCTGTCGTCGCACTTGCTGTTGGCGACGACGCGGGCCGACAGGTGGTGCAGCTGCTTCTGGAGCTGGAAGTCCTCGTCGCGGCCCCACCCGCTCACCGTAGCCAGCTGGTCCTGGACGTTCATATCTAAGAGAAGATGGGCGGGATTGAGGCGTCGGGGCGATGGTCAGGTGTACGTGGATGTAGATGGTCGTGTACGTGGATGTAGGTGGTTAAGTGTACGTGGATGTAGGTGGTTAAGTGTACGTAGATGTAGGTGGTTAAGTGTACGTAAATGTTGATGGTTAAGTTTACGTAGACGTAGATGGTCAAGTGTACGTAGATGTAGATGGTTAATTGTATGTAGACGTAGATGATCAATGTATGTAGATGTAAATGATTGTGTACATAGATGTAGGCGGTTGTGTACATAGATGTAAATGATTAAGTACACATAGATGTAGATGGTTGTGTACGTAGATGTAAATGATTAAGTGTACGTAGATGTAGATGGTTAAGTATGCGTAGATGTAGATAGTCAAGTGTCCGTAGACGTAGATAGTCAAGTGTACGTAGACGTAGATGGTCAAGTGTACGTAGATGTAGATGAGCGAGTGCACGTAGACGTAAATGATCAAATGTATGTAGATGTAGATGGTCAAATGTACGTAGATGTAGATGTAGATGGTCAAGTGTACGTAGATGTAGATGTAGATGGTCAAGTGTACGTAGATGTACGTAGAGTGTACGTAGATGGTCAAGTGTACGTAGATGTAGATGTAGATGGTCAAGTGTACGTAGAGTAGATGTGTCAAGTGTACGTAGCGGGAGTGTGTGCAAGGTCTGTGTAAGTACTTCTATGGCACTTAAATCTGTACTTATATAGACCATGGGCGTATGTAGCTGATGCGTGGGTGGAATGGGGGGGGGGGGGCGGTGATTTTGTGTAGGGGAGTCGCGTTGGTGAATAAAGAGAGAATGTAGGTTTATGGTTGAAAAAGTGCTGGCGAGAAGTTGTGATCTGTTCCGCAGTCAAATCCTTCTCTTTCTCTCTTCTGGTACTATCCTTCCCCGCTTTTCTCTCTCTTTCTTTCTCTTCTCTCTCTCTCTCTCTCTCTCTCTCTCTCTCTCTTCTCTCTCTCTCCTCTCTCTCTCTCTCTCTCTCTCTCTCTCTCTCGCTCCCTCTCCTCTTCCATCCCTCCTCCCTCATCCTCCCCTCATCCCTCCCATCCTCCCATCTTCCTCCTCCACCCTCCTCCCTCTCCTCCCTCTCCCTCCTCCCTCCCTCCCTCCTCCTCCCTCCCCCCTCCCCTCCCTCCTCCCTCCCATCCTCCCATCCCTCCCACCTCCCTCCCTCCATCCTCCCACCCTCCCTCCTCCCCCCCTCCCTCCTCCCTCTCCTCCCTCCCCCTCCCTCCCTCCTCCCATCCTCCCCCCCCTTCCCATCTCCCTCCTTCCATCCTCCCCATCCCTCTCCTCACCTGAAGTAGGCAAACAGATGGGCCGAATCCTCTCATTATAATTGAGCCTCGAACTGAGTCTGAGGACGGCGATGTCGTTCTGGAGGGCGGGCTTCGAGTACAAGGGGTGCACGTTCACCCTCGAGACGGAGGCGGTGATACTCGGGCCATCGTTCACAGTCCCCAAGTCCCAGTCTCCGATGAACAGCTTGATGGCCTGGGGCGTGTTCTCGTAGCTGTGGGGGGAAGGGGGGTGTTAAGGGGGGTTAAAAGGGGTTTGGTGGGGGGATTGGTTTGTTTTGCAGTTGGATGGTACTCTATGTATCTGTTTGACTGTCTGTCTGTCTATAATTATCTTTTTTTATCTATCTCTATCTATATGTATGTATGTCTATCTATCTCTGTCACTGTTCTATCTATTTACATAAATCTATTTCTCTTTATCTCTGCCTCTTCCCGTATCTACACACGCTCCCTCACCTCTTGACGCAGTGAGCCGCCGTCAGGACCCAGTACTCTCCGATGACACTTCCTCCACAGTGGAACCTTCCGTTGACCTCCATAGCGACCTGCCACGGGAACTCCCTCAGCCCGGAGACCTGGCCGAAGGTGATGCGGTACGAGAAGGCGCTCGGTTCTCCCGCGTCTGGGGGTTGTGGAAGGGGCATTAAGGAGGGGAACTAAGGGGGGATCGGGTTTGGGTTTGGTTTGATCAGTGTCTGCAGTGATTGTCATACAGGGGAAGTATGAAAGGGGGTCCGTTGCTATGAGATATCACGTTTGGTTTGATCAAAATCTAAGTGATCTGTCAAGTGTGTATATTGTTGCTAGTTGGAAGTTGCATTGACATCCTGAGGTCTCCATTATTTGTCAGGCTGGATTGAACATGCTCTGAAAGCAGTGCTATCCACGTCGTCATCGCCGATTTTAGAAATGAATGCATGTTAGACTTTCTCTTTTTTTCTTTCGTTTTTCCTGCATTTTTTTTTTTTTCTGACAAGACGAGAGGCTCAGCCAGCTCTGGACCCCCGGCTGTCGTCCAGATACTCACAGTGGGCAAAGAGCGTGTCGTTGAGGACCGGGACGCCCCAGTCATTGTTGTCGATGATGTTCGAGGGCCTTGTCCCGGACACCTGGCCCCGGCGGTCGGTCTTGGTGTCTGTGCTGCCGGGGCGTCTCAATGGGCGGCGTCGGTCGGGGTTCTTGCGGCGGCGGGGTCCCTTCACCGAGTAGTCCGGGAGGCGTCTTCCCGCGGGCTGTGGCGCAGGAGGAGGAGGAAGTTAATACGAAAGTCCCTCTTCCTGCAGGGGGAGAAGAGGCTCTCCTCCTCTGCCCCGCTTCTACTCAAGACATCCTAACCGACTTCTGACCAACTCTCAGAGTCTAAGACCGTCTTTTTACTCTGACAAAAGTCGGTTGTCCGCGTAAACTTTCTTGTGGTAGCATAAAATGAGGCCTAAACTCCTCCTCGAACATTATTCTGATCATCCGAATTGAGAAACACTGCTAGGAGGGGGGGGGGGGGGCCTGACGGGCCTGCTGAACGAAGCTCCCCTGGAGGAGGAGGCACGGCCGGGCGGGGGGAACCTCGGCAGAACACTGCGGAGAAATGGGCGGTGAGAAGAGGCCTTCCTTGAGGGCGCTGCTTACCTTTGTTTGTTTTTCTTTCTTGTACTTTTCTTTTCTGGTACTGTGTTGCATTGCAATACTGTATATACCGTAAAACATTTTAATGGAAAGTTAGATAACAGAAGAGAAAGGAAAACCCAAAAAAAAAGGGAGGCTTTTTTTTAAAAGAGAGAGGGAGAAGAAAAGGAAAGAAACAGAGAAAAGGTAATACATATAGAACTCATAGCGAGAAGAAAGAGATAGAGGAAGAAAAAACAATTAAAAAAAATAAACATAGAACCCACAGCAACAAGAGAGAGAGAGAGAGAGAGAGAG
The DNA here is from genome assembly GCF_003789085.1 of Penaeus vannamei. NCBI lineage: Eukaryota > Metazoa > Arthropoda > Malacostraca > Decapoda > Penaeidae > Penaeus > Penaeus vannamei. The sequence goes on along the minus strand of NW_020870207.1, from coordinate 33,319 downwards.
AGAGAGAGAGAGAGAGAGAGAGAGAAGAGAGAAGAAAGAAAGAAATAACAACAAAGAAAAAAAAATGAAAAACCGCAAAAAAAAAGACAACAACAACGTTGAACACCCCTTAGCCCCGCCCACACTCACCAGGGGGCGTGACGACGAGAGATCCTCCTCCTCCTCCTACTCCTCCGCTGCTCCCGAAGTCCTCTCCCACAAAGTCCTTGCACAGAACCTGCGTCACCTTCATCTTCCAGAGAGTGTTGCGGTTCCGAGAGGAGTTGACGTGAATGAAAACCCTCTCCAGGTTCTCGGTCTTGTAGGAGTCTTTGGGGAGAGAAATGACGGAATGTAGATTAGTGGAGGGCGAAGGTGATGATGATGGTGAATGTGATGGTGGTGGTGGTGGTGATGATGGTGGTGGTGTGTGGTGATGATGGTGGTGATGAATGTGATGGTGGTGGTGGTGATGGTGATGGATGATGGTGGTGGTGGTGGTGATGAATGTGAGGTGTGGTGGTGATGATGTGATGGTGGTGGTGATGATGGTGATGAATGTGATGGTGGTGGTGGTGATAATAATGGTGATTGGGTCTGATGGATGGTTCAGATGGTGGTGGTGGCGATAGTACCAACAACAGCAACAACACCACAGCCAGCCAAGGATCTACTTACACGAGCTCCCGGTGAGTCGGCCGCACTTCGGAGGCAGTTGGTCGCCATGAATTCCTGTCACGCTGAAGAAGGTTCCGTCACACTCCCCGGTGTGAGTCTGAGGGAAGTCCGCCTCTTCCATCTCCACCCTGGAGTAAAAAGGAGGTTTTATGGTGCCATGAGAGACGGGGAGGTTGAATAGGTGATTATGTTTTTTTTTTTTTTTTTTTTTTTTTTTTTTTGTGTTTGTGTGTGTGTGTGTGTGTGTGTGTGTGTGTGTGTGTGTGTGTGTGTGTGTGTGTGTGTGTGTGTGTGTGTGTGTGTGTCTTGGTGTTTGTAATTGTGGTATTTTTGTTTATCTTCGTCATCTTTTCATTTTCTTGTTCTTATTTTTTTATCATTTGTTCTCATTCAGTTTCTTTTCTCTTATTTTCGTTCTTGACTTGACCATATGCTGATTTCTTCTCTAAAATCCCTTTTTACGTTTAGATGTCTTGTTTTTTCAGATTTTCACATACTTTAACACCAAAGTGACCTGTCGTAATATAATACCACAATAACTTATTGCATTACAACACTACAGCATCTTATCCTATTTCCATACCGGTGACCAATAACACACTGACATCACAATATCCCAGTATCATTTATTCCAAAATGAGGATGACATTAGCGACACAGTATCTTATTTCAATTACAATATCTTATCATACTCCAGTACCAAAGTGACATCTAATACCACAATATCTCATCATATTCTAATACGAAAGTGACGTCATCTAATACCACAATATCTCACCATATTCCAATACGGAAGTGACGTCATCGCCATAGCAACTTACTTGAGTCCGCAGTAGTCATTGGATCGGGTCACGACCTCGAAGGAGCAGGCCTCGGGTGGTCTGTCCTCCAGCGGGTACTGGACGTTCTTGAAGTAGGACACTTCTTGGGACGTCTTCTGGCCACACGTGCGGTGGACTGTGGCGTGGCAGAGAAACTTCAAGTTAGTATTAGTAATGTGTAATATTTTGTATGATGTATTGAGTCTTGTGAAAAGGAAAACAAGCGCAGTTTCTTAAAATTAGGAACCACATAGAACGTCTTCTGGTGGTGGTGGACTGTGGCGTGGCAGAGAAACCAAGTTAGTATTAGTAATGTGTGTCATGTGTTGTGTATTGTGTAAAGGAAAAGAATCGGTTTCTTAAAATTAGGAACCACATGGAACGTCTTCTGGTGGTGGTGGACTGTTGCGTGGCAGAGAAACTTCAAGTTAGTATTAGTATGTGTAATATTTTGTGTCATGTGTTGTGTATTGTGTAAAGGAAAAGAATCGGTTTCTTAAGATTAGAACACAGGAACGTCTTCTGGTCACAAGTACAGTGGCTGTTGCGTGGGAGAGAAACTTAAGTTAGTATTAGTAATGTGTGTCATGTATTGTGTATTGTGAAAAGAAAAACAAGCGCAGTTTCTTAGAATTAGACACGACAGGGAACGTCTTCTGGTCACAAGTACAGTGGCCCGTTGCGTTGGAGAGAAACTTCTAGTTAGTATTAGTAATGTGTGTCATGTATGTGTGGTATCATGTATTGTGTGTTGTGAAAAGGAAAACAAGTGCAGTTTCTTAAAGTTAGGAACCACATGGAACGTCTTCTAGTCACAAAAACAGTGGACTGTTGCGTGGGAAAGGAACAGTGTGTATTGTGTATTGTGTATTGCGTAATGTTTATTGTGAAGAGGGAAACGGCCACAAATTCTTAAAATAGGACACGGATTCGATTTTTTTAAACCATAAGCATAGTGAACTGCTTCATGGGAAAAAAAAAACTTGATTTGTAACAGTATTGTGCATTGTGAAAAGAGGGAAAAAAATCTTTAAGAAATGAAATGAAATCGCCACGAATTCATTGCATTTTTTTCCATATTGTGACTGTTTTCCTCTTTCATTTTTGTCCACGTTACTGTGTTTGTGTTCGTGTCCATTGTCTTTTCCGTTTGTAAATTGGTCTGTTGTAATTTAGGGATGTGTCAGTTTTATATTGGATTAGTTGTATTTGTGATTATTGTGGGAATCTTGATTAGTACGGTATCATCAATATATTTGTGGGTTGGTTTGTTGTCCTTTCCTTGTTAATTATGGTTATGTCAGTGATGTGTTGAAAAATATTGCTTGTAACTGTAGTCATTATCGCTGTCAATTATTGATGTAGATGAATGGTGCATATGAATGAACGGCTGTAAAAGTTGTTAATTGCAGACATTCTGGTAGTTATAAATGTCTAATTAAAATCGCTGCCTCGGCTTAATTTTCAGCATATTTTTGTATTCGATTTGCATTGCAATCATTATTGTTCATATCATTATTTGTTTTTTTTTTTTTTTTTTTTTTTCTATTCTAGTCACTTTTTTCGTGAGGTTCTGCCGTAAACAGTGTGTGCAGAGAAGTGCGCAACATTTGATAAAGTTAGGGATACTTAATAATGAGAAAAAAAGGGAAACGGAGGAAGAGAGAAGAGAGAGAGAGAGAGAGAGAGAGAGAGAGAGAGAGAAGAGAGAGAGAGAGAGAGAGAGAGAGAGAGAGAGAGAGAAGAGAGAGAGACAGAGAGAGAGCAGAGAGAGAGAGAGAGAGAGAGAGAGAGAGAGAGAGAGAGGTAGAGAGAGAGAGAGAGAGAGAGAGAGAGAGAGAGAGAGAGAGGAGAGAGAGAGAGAGAGAGAGAGAGAGAGAGAGAGAGAGAGAGAGAGAGAGAGAGAGAGAGAGAGGATCAACCTGACTGCATGTCAAACGCGACGTGTCAGTCCCTCCATGTTGTGTCAACCAGTTGTCAAGGAGGAGGGGGGGGGGAGAAGGAGAGTGAGGTGGGGGGTCCTCCTTCCTCAGACAGGGAGAGGAAGGCTAGTGAAACCCACTCTCCAGGATGCTGGGCGGGTGGGTGCGTGGGCAGGGTGGGTTGGTGGGTGAAAGAGATTTTGAGGATTGGCGTCGGCCAGTTTTACCCTGTGACCGGCTAGTGGGAGGGGTGAGGGGGGGGGAGGGAGGGGGGGTGGGTTTTTGTGGGTGTGGGGGGGGGCAACAAAGGGGTGGAAGTTGGTAGTGCAGGAAGTTGTAGCCAGAGTTCATGGGACTGGTTGACGAAAGGGTTAACAAAAAATAATTTGGCCTTCTGGTTAAATTAAATCTGGTAAGAAATTTCGTTCGACTGTAGGGATATCTTCCTCGACTTTTTTTTAATCTATATTTTGATTATTTTGTTCCATTTTATTTCTTTTTAGAGCAGTGAAACTACCGATTATCGACACGGAGACTTTCCCCGCTTGGAATGTGCAATTATCTGCAATTATGCAATTACGTTTCATGCGATTAATCTCTCGCAAAGGTTCCCGCAAGCTTTCCTTCCGCGGCCTCGGTCAGTGAACACTCAAAACACCGACCCCTTTCTGCCCCCCCCCTCCTCTCTCGCTAATCCCATGCTCACCGACCCCAAAACTCGTTATTACAGCAAGATCCTCTATTGCCCAGAGCTTGTTTACTGTCGCGCAAATCACTCTGCGGTGTGCAATTTGGTGCAATAAAATAGCGACAAGCGACAAGCGAGCCTCGAGGGAGGAGGATCAGGCCGAGCGCGAAACGAGGTCGAGTCCGGTGAAGGACGTCGACGACCCGTTTTCTTTTCTCGTCCCGTTTTCTATTTCTCGGCCAGGTTCTCCTCAGGGGGGACTCGCCGAGACTGGAATTTAGAGTGCGGATGGAGAAAAGAGAGATAAACCAGTAAGGGAGAACATGTACACATACTCGCGTTAAAAGATTTGCGGATAGACATACAGATAGATAGACAGAGACGTCTCAAGAAGCACAACACTCCCAAATCAGATTATGTTGACGAATTCCCTGCCTATCTTCACAGCCGAAACGTATCCCCACCTGACTTATTAACGAAAAAAGAGACACTTTTCGGAAGGGATCTACAGCGTCTATGCGTCGAAGAGCGAAAGCCTCTGGCATAGGATCCAAGGAGCTAGTTTCTCCTGCCAATTATGCCGATCTGGCGTGAACCTCTTCCTGGTTAAACGGGCCTCGAGTCACTCCAGCTCCCGCGAGTAGCCAGCGCCCGAAGTACTGGTCAGTGTTAGCACGAGAAAGAGGAGAGAAACTTATTATAATTTCTTCATCTCGGTTGCATTTTTAAGGACCTGCAACACGGGGCGCGATCTCTCACCAAACCTGTTGTCTTGGTCGTTTGCCCGTTCGAGGTCGCTCTTGCTAACAGCCTCTTCGTGGGTGTGGGGGTGTGTGGGGGGGCGGGGGAGGTCTGTGATCTATTTGCGTAAGTAATCGAGTTGCAACATTCAAATGACTCTTTTTCGACGCGAACCTCAATAGGATTTGCGAGGCTTAGTGATCAGTGCTCGTGGCGCCGCGCTGAGTGGATGATTTGATGTTAGTCTACCCAGTGATTATCTTTCCTTTTTTGGTTGCTCTTTCATTTTGTTTCTCGCGGATTATCGACGGATTATCGACGTTTTTTTTTTGTCCCCTGAGTAATAATCAAATCAAACCTACCCTCGTTATAAAGGCACGCCGCTCTGGACCCAAGCAACTGCAGAATAACAAATGTTGCAACAACACGCACAGAAAACTCGTCCTCATTATTGCATTCTTTTATAAGCCGCCTCCACCGGACGGGAAGGGAGGCAGTGAGAAATGAGAATAAAAACCAGTGGATGCAAAAGAAAGAGAGAAAGACGGGTTTGGGTCGAGGAAGGCGGAGTAGAAGGGCGCGGGAAGTGCAGGCGAGGAAGGGAGAAAATGCCTAATGTCTTCTGCATTGTGTTCGCGACGTCTGGGAAAGCAAGATTGCATTTACGAGTCATTAGGGCGGCGGTCTCATTCAAAGGAAGGAATTTATGGTCACTTCGTAGAAAGCTCTGCACTAGATTGGTCTCTGCAGAGTGCTTGTGGTAAAACTGGTCTCTCGAAGTAAGTGTTCGTGTGTCTCGTCTTTTTAATAAAAGATCTTTCATGTGTGTGTGTTTTTTTTTTTTCATTTGTGCGATCTTAACACTAGAGAATAAAACTGGTCCTTACATGTAAATATTACAATTTGAGATAGTTAGCATACATGGTTTATGTATATACATATATAATTTACATGCACATGCACAGATAAAGAATATATAAAACACAACCTAAATTTATCTAATTGAAGCTGAACCAATATGAAAGTGTAATCAAGAAAACATTACGGAAATAAACGTAAAATTTAAAAATAGATATTTAAAAACCGTTTTTAGATATGAAATTATATTTACGAAAATGATAATCCTCTGAGTACCTATATCCTTAAAAAGAAGACCCTATGAAAAAAAAAAAAAAAAAAAAAATAAAAAGTAAATATTTTCAAACACAACATAGAAAAAAACGATTAATACCACCACCTCCCAAACACAGAAAACAGAAAAACAAAACAAAACAAAATGGCACCGAGCGAGACCCAACCCGAGTGCCATCCCACTCACACAGGCAGCACAATCCGGTGAGACCCGAGCAGAAGTTGCCATACTGACCGGCCAGAGCAAGACACTCCACCTCACCGTAGCAAACCCCTTCATTGCCACCGTAGTCACATCTGGGGTTCCCGAGAATACTGAAGGGGTTCAGCAACACTGGGGGCAGAGGAGGTCGACGAGGAGGGCGGTCAGATAGGGGTGCCAAGGGGAAGAGGGAGAAGAGGATAAGATAGGAAGGAGAGGAGGAAGAGAGGAATGAGGAGGAAGAGATAGGAATGAAGAGAAAAGAGAGCAGTGAGGAGGAAAAGAGAGGAATGAATGGGAGGGAGAGGAGGAAAAGATAGGAATGAGGAGGAAAAGAGAGGAATGAAGGGGAGGGAGAGGAGGAAAAGAGAGGAATGAAGGGGAGGGAGAGGAGGAAAAGAGAGCAGTGAGGAAGAGGGAAAGAGAGGAATGAGGAGGAGGGACAGGAGGAAAAGAGAGGAATGAGAAGGAGGTATACGGGAAGAGGGAAAGGGCGGTGGAAGAAAGAAGGGGGAAGAGAGAGGAGGAAGAGACACGGGGAGAAGCCGTCAAGAAGTGTGATCAGATAAGGGTGCCAAAAGGAAGATGAGTGTCAGAGAAGAGGAAAAGACAAGGGGAAAGAGCGATAGGGAAGAAGAGGAAGTGGAAATAAAAAGAGGAAGGGATGAAATAAAAAGAGGCAGAGGGAAGAAGAAGAGGAAGGGAAATAAAACGAGGAAGGGGGGAAAGAGGGAGAGGGAAGAAGAAGAGGGAGGGTGAAAAGATAAGGAGAAAGAGGGAGAAGGAAGAGAAACGAAAAAGCTTGAAGAAGACACTAAGGAGGTGGGAGGGAGAAGATAAATGGAAGAGGGAGTGGAGAGGGAAAAAGGAAGAGAAACTGAAGAGGAGGAGGGAGTGATAAAAGGAGGAGGGAGAGGAAGAAAGCAACAAGATGAAGAGGAGGGATAAGGAAAAGAATGAGGAAAAGGGAGAAGAAGGAGGAAGAGAAAAGAGAGAGGGAGAAGAAGGAGGAAGAGACAAGAGAGAGGGAGAAGAAGGAGGAAGTGAAAAGAGAGAGGGAGGAGAAGGAGGAAGAGAAAAGAGAGAGGGTGAAGGAGAAGAAAAGACGATGAAGAGGAGGCAGATAAAAAGGGAGAGGAAGAAGGCACAAAGAAAGAAGAGATAAAGATGGATGGATAATCCCGGAGAGGAAGAAAAATAGATGGAAACGGATAAGAGAAAAGTGATGAAGGATGATGAAGAGAATGGAAGAGGATAAGAAAGTAGATGCAGAGAGTAAGGGAGAAGACGAAAAAGAAGAAGAAGAAAAATAAAAGCGATAAAAATGTAAGCAGGGAAAGAAGAGAGAGATAGAGAGAGAGAGAGAGAGAGAGAGAGAGAGAGAGAGAGAGAGAGAGAGAGAGAGAGAGAGAGAGAGAGAGAGAGAGAGAGAGAGAGAGAGAGAGAAATGAGAAAAAATAGAATGGAAAAGCTAATAGGTAGATAGAAGTGGAAGGTAAGACGAAGGATGGAAAGGATAAAAAGAACACAAGAAAAGAAAAAAAGTAGGAAACGAAAAAGAAGATCGGAAAGTAAAGGAAGACGAAGATAGAGAGAAGAAAAGAAGAGGAAGAAGGAGAAGGAGAGATGAAAAAGAAGAAAACACAAAAAATAAACAGAAAATAAACACAAAATAGACAAGGAAGATGAAGATAAAGAGAAGAGAAGAAGAAGAAGAAGAAGGAGAGGGAAAGAAGAAAAAGAAGAAAACACAAAAAAATAAACATGAAATAGATGAAAAAGAATCTAAAATAAGAAAAAACAAAAATAAAAAGAAAAGAATAGGGGAAAAAATGAGAAAAAATAAATAGAATACAGAATAAAGATAACTTCTGAGAAAGTGGCGAGGCATTATCTGAAGAAAGGTCTAGAATATTCCTTTTTCGGCGCAAGGAGACAACTGTTGCCTCGGCCATAAAGGAGTCAGGAGATAATGAAGTGAATTAACGATGAGGAGAGAGAATTAAATCAGAGAGAGAATGGCATACCGAGACTTCAGAAGCAAATCTTAAAAAAAAAAATATTAGACGAAGAAATATGACAAAATCAAGTATGGAGCATTGTCAGGTTTCGAAAATAATTCTAAAAAATGTCTAGATTAAGAAACAGAGGTTTAAT
>NW_020870207.1:12500-17500 GCF_003789085.1 Penaeus vannamei | reverse complement strand
TACTACTCCTACTACTACTCCCTACTACTAACTACTACTACTAACTACTACTCTACTTACTACTTCCTACTCCTACTACTACTACTACTACTACTACTACTACTACTACTACTACTACTACTACTACTACTTACTCCTACTACTACTACTACTACTACTACTACTACTACTACTACACTACTACTACTACTACTACTACTACTACACTACTACTACTACTACTACTAAAAAAAAAAAAAAAAAAAAAGCGTTATAACTGAACTCTATGCGTCTATAATTCGAGCGGTTGAGATTAGAAAAAAGGAACCCGGATGTAGCACAGAATTTAAAGATGGCGGATCCATATTGCATTTCCATCGGTAATTGAAGTCAGTCAAGCGGAAAAGTTCACGCAAAGAAATCTAGACGATGAATATTAATGAACAAAGTTACATTAAGATGGTCAGCGCTGATACGAAATGAACGATGATGAAAATTTGAATAAACAACAGATGAATGCATGGATAACATTATGTTAGACATTGCTGATACAATATGAATGATCATGAGAATTAAAATAAATGAATATAATTGATTGCATAATATTAATTTCAATATAAGATGAACGATGGTGAAGATTATAATAAACAGATAAATGATAGAATAAGGATAAGGTGACGTATAAAAAGAACTAAAATCACAAGAAAAGAAAAAGAAGAAGCCGATGATAATTAGGGAGAGGAAGAGAGACGATAAAGATGAGGAATAGGAGAGAGAGAAGAATAAATAAGAAAATATTGAGAGTAGATAAAAAAGACGAGTATATTTCAAAATAGGAAAAAGGAATATAGAAAACGTTGATGACCACCTTTCCCCCACACGTCCCCTCCCCTCCCCTATCTCTCCCCCCCCCATTCGTTCCCATTCATCCCTCCCCTCCCGTCCCCTCCCCTCCCCTCTCCCCCTCCCCCACTTCCCATTCCTTCCCCTTCGCCCCCCCCCCTCGTCCCTCACCTCCCCCCACTCCCCATAACCCCTTTCTTCCCCCCCCCACTCGCCCTCTCCCCTCCCCCTTCCTCTTCCCACACCCCTTCCCCATTCATCCCCTCCCCCAACTTCCCCCCCTTCCTCCCAGTCGGCCCCTCCCCACCCTCCCGTTCCCCCCACTTCCCTCACCCCCCCCTACCCTCCCCCTTCCCCTTCCTCCACTCGCCCCCCCCACACCCCGCCGCCCCTTTCCCGAAGGCGGCGAGCGAGGGCAGCGACTGTCGCCCCCCTTCAGCCTTTCGTGTCTCCGGGGCGTCTGCTCGCGACCACGCTCACTCAGACGCCCATTATGCAGGGGGAGACAAGGCGAGTGGGCGTGGGCGGGATCCGGGAGATAAGGCGGCGATAGCGTGACTTTTGTAACCTGTGACTTGGATGCTTTATATGTATGTATGTATGTATATGTGAGCGTGTGTGTGTGTGTGGGTCTGTGTGTTTGTGAGAGAGAGAGAGAGAGAGAGAGAGAGAGTAGAGAGAGAGAGAGAGAGAGAGAGAGAGAGAGAGAGAAGAGAGAGGAGAGAGAGAGAGAGAGAGAGAGAGAGAAGAGAGAGTTGTGTGGTGTTGTGTGAGTATAAGTTGTGTGTGTGTGTACGTATGTGTGTATGTGTGTAAGTGCGTGTGAACTGTGCAGTGTGTAAGTGTGTAAGTGTGTGTGAGTGTGTTTACATACATACAACATACACATACATACCATACTACCTTTACTTTCAACCCTGAAAAGAGACGGCGAGAAGGAGCTAATCTCAACCTCAGTGTCATGCGCTCGTTGTCAGGCAGAGGAAAGCGGACACAGGACACGGCCGCTGGTCATGACCTCCTTGTCATGCAAAAGGTCAAAGTCGAAGTCGTCATGTCACTTACCATTGCCTCCCCCTCCCCTTCTTCCTCTCTTCTGTCTCTGTCTGTCTGTCTTCTGTCTGTCTCTCTCTCTCTCTCTCCTCTTTCTCGTCTCTCTCTCTCTCTCTCTCTCTCTCTCTCTCTCTCTCTCTCTCTCTCTCTCTCTCTCTCTCTCTCTCTCTCTCTCTCTCTCTCTCTCTCTCTCTCTCTCCTCTCTTCTCCATCCTTCTCTCTCTATCTATCTATCCCTATCTATCTATCCTCCTCTCCCTCTCTCTCTCCTTCCCTCCCTCCTTTTCTCTCTCTCTCTCCCTCCCTCTTTTCTCTCTCTCCCTCCTTCCCTCCTCCTTTTCTCTCCCTCTCTCTCTCCCCCTAGAGCCAGACCCAGCCTTTCCCAATGTAGATCTCGAGCCTATTATCTTTAAAAAAAATAATTATTATTTTCATCATTCCCTTTTGGCGTTGTCCTCCCTCCGGCAACTTTCTCTCTCGTGTTTCTGCTTCTTACACTCTTTCTCTATTATCCTTATTATCCTTCTCTCCTTTGGTACTCTTTCCTTATCTTTTAGTCGTTTCCTTCTCTTTTGATACCGTATTTCGTTAAATTCGGTTTATTTCCTTTGTTATTTTCTTTCGTTATTTTTAATTCGTTTGATTTCCTTTGTTACTATTTTTCGTGATCTTAAATGCGTTTCATTTTGTTATTATTTCTCTGGTGTGTTATTGTTGTTATCATCATTACTTTCTTTGTTATTACTGTTTATCTCCTAGTTGGACTGTTTCCTTTCTTTTTTTATTATTCTTGTCATCCTCCTCTTCTTCGTTATCGTTTTTTCTTATTTTTGTTTCTACGTTATCATTATCATTATTTTATTTGTTTTTACTTTCTCTTGACCTTACATGACCTTCCCTTGACCTTTTTTAAAACTTCCTTGGACCTTCCCTTGAGTTGACTTTGACCCTCCCGTGACCATTGCATGACCTTCCTGTGACCTTTTCTTGACATTTTTTGACCTTCCTGTGATGTTGACATTTTTTGACCCTGTGACCTTCTCTTGACATTTTTGACCTTCCCTTGACCTTGCCTTAATATTCCCGTGACCTATTGACCTTTCTTGACCTAGCCTTAGCCTACAAGTGACCTCTTGATATTCCTGTGACCTTCTATTGACCTTCCCTTGACCTTTCCGAATCGTATCTCGTTGACCTTGATTCATGACGTTGAGAGAAACGAGAAAGGAAGAGGAACAAGGTGGAAAGACAGAAGAAATGAAGAAAAACAAAGAAAAGGAAGGAAACGAGAAGGAAAGGAAAGGAAGTACGAGAAAGAATAGTGAGAGAGAGAGAATGAAAAGGGGAGAGGAAAAGGGGGGGAATAAGAGAGAGAGGAAAAAAGAGGATAAGAGAAAGAGGGAGAAAGAAGGAGAGAAAGAGAAAAAGAAGGATAATAAGAAAGAGAGGAAAAAAGAAAGGGGATAAGAGAGAGAGAAAGAAGGCAAAAGATAAAAAAAAATAGAAAAAAGGAAATATTAAAGTTTGCGAAAAAATAACGAAAGAAAAGAAAAAAGAAAAGAAATGAGACGAAACTAAAATAAAAAGAAAGAGAACATAAGAAGTAAATAAAGAGAAGAAAATACTGAAAGAAATAAGAATTAAGAGAAGAGAAGAGAAAAAAAGAAAAGAAAGCGAAAAAATAAAAGAAAATGAAAAAAAAAAGGAATAAAAACAAGAAATAGGGGGAAATGGAAGAAAAGAAAACACAATAAAGAATAAAGGAATAGAGAACAGAGAAGGAGCACGTGTTAAGACCGTCTTTCCTGTATAATCCCCTTGATAACTTATCTGCTTACCTGCTCACTGCTTAAACCGGTTTTTATTTTTCTTCTTTTCGATGTACAAAACAATATACCATTACCTAAGTATATACAATATAGGAACATATATAACCTTGTTTTTACATGCGATATGATCGTATATTTCTGGTATATATGGTTTTATGAGTCTTATATAGATTTTTTTCTTATTCTCTCTCTCTCTCTCTCTCTCTCTCTCTCTCTCTCTCTCTCTCTCTCTCTCTCTCTCTCTCCTCTCTCTCTCTCTCTCTCTCTCTCTCTCTCTCTCTCTCTCTCTCTCTCTCTCTCTCTCTCTTCCTTTCCAGGGACACTCCATAAATCAGTGAAGACAGGTTGGGAGGCAGGCAAGGAGGGAGGGAGGGAGGGTAGGAGGGGGGATGGGTAGGGGGAGGAGGAGGAGAGGCGATTGGGGTGAGGAGGGGGAGGGAGGGGGAGTGGAAAAGAGGGCAGGAGAGGAAGAGGAGGAGGGAGAGGGAGGGGTGGAAGGAGGAGGAGGAGAGGAGGGGAGGAAGATGCAGGGAGAGGGGGGGGGGCAGGAATGGAGAGAGGAGTAGAGGAAGGAAGGGGGAGGAGAGGCAGGGAGGGAAGGAGGCAGGAGGGGGGAGGTAAGGAGAAGGGGGAAAGGGAGGTCAATGACCTCTCTCGCACACTGTTGTTGTTCCTTTTTTTCTCATTTCTCTCTCTCTCTCTCCTCCTCTTTCACTTCCATTTATAGAAGCGACAACAAAGAAAAACCCAAAAGGAGAGAAGTATGTCGACTGTGGAAATTTAGGACACGACAAAATAGGAATCCCGGAGCGTCTTGAGGTTGAACTGAAGACGCTCACTCCATCTTAGGGGATCCTAGAACCCATCCTATACGCCCTGTCCTGAATTCCTTTTAAGGATCTGATCGCCTAAGCCCTCGGCGGGTCTCTGTGGGTCTTCGGGATGAGGGATGGAAAAATGATCCCTTTCCGTCTCTCTGTGTGTCTATTCTCGTTGTTTATTTCGGTGTCTCTGTGTTCTCTCGTTTTCGGGGGGTGGGGGGGGGGTGTTGTCTGGTTTCTTTCGTTTTTCTTCGATTTTTTTTCTTTGTTGGTGTTTGTTTTTTTAAGTAGATGCCTTGTTCCTCATTATTTTTTTTCTTCTCGTTTTCTCTCTCTCTCTCTCTCTCGCTCTCTCTCTCTCTCTCTCTCTTCTCTATCCTCTCCCTTTCTCCCTTCCTCTCCCTCCCTTACCCCGTTTTTCTCTCTCTTTCCTTCCTCTCCCTGCGTCTCTCTTTCCATCTTATCCTAACCATCT
>NW_020870207.1:0-7500 GCF_003789085.1 Penaeus vannamei | reverse complement strand
ATAATCTCCCCTGTAATTTATTTCCCAAATCTTTAAAACGAACACACGCGAAAACAACGACCCCAATAAATTCCCTAACAAAGAAACGCGTTTTTTTTTCTCTCTCTCTCTCGCACCCATCCGAAACACCATGTTTTTTTTTTTTTCAAATTGTTCGGACATCGATATAATCTGCGCGAGGACAAGGCTCTTGTGCGCCGGGTTCTGAAGCCTCGTAAAAGACAAGGTTCTGGGAGGTGACAAACCTCTCGCACACACACATGTGTGTGTGTTTACATGTGTATCTATATATAAATACACATACATATGTAAATATACTTACATATATACATATACATACATACATACATACATACATATATATATATATATATATATATATATATATATATATATATATATATATATAATATAATATATATATATATACATTATATCTATTTCTATATCTCTATCTATCTATCTATCAATCTATATATACATATATTTATATATATACATACATATCTATCTATATCTATCTATATATATATACATATTATATATCTATATATACTATATATGTATATATAATATATATATATATATATATATATATATATATATATTTATATATAATACATACTATAATATTATTATATATATATATATATATATATATATATATATATATATATATATTATACATATCTATATATCTATATATATACTCTCTCTCTATATATAATATAATATATATATATATATTATATATTACATATCTATACATCTATATATACACTATCTGTGTGTGTGTGTGTGTGTGTGTGTGTGTGTGTGTGTGTGTGTGTGTGTGTGTGTGTGTGTGTGTGTGTGTGTGTGTGTGTGTGTGTGTGTGTTTGTGTGAGTGTGGGTGTGTGTAAATATATATATATATTTAACATACATACATATACACACACATAGATATATGTATGTGTATGGATATATATATATATATATATATATATATATATATATATATATATATATATATATATATATATATATGAACGAAAAAGTACATCCACGTTAAATACCAATACATGCATATGCAAAACACTAACATTTACAGCACACCGAAAAAGCCAGCGATTCACATCAAAACATGCGACATAACAAGCCTCCTACCTTGCTCTCACGCCTAAAATATGTGATTAAAAGCGCCCATTTGCATATTCTGCAACTGCACCGACGCGAGCAAGGGACTGACCGGTTCCAACAAGCAATATACAGGCGAGTCATTTTTCTGTGCCGATTTCGAGTCGATTCGCCGAGTCATGGGCAGAGATAGGGTGGCATTGGGAGTGTTCGTTCAGGCTTTTTGTACTCGTGTTTGTCTTCAATTCTGTGCTGTGTCGGGTTCGTTTTTTTTTCTTTTTTAATTATCTGTTATTATGGTTGTCATTATTGCTTTTGATGTTGCTAGTAATATCGTCATCGTTGAAATTATTATTATTGGCAATAGTATTATTGCGGTTATCATAATCGTTGTTATTTTCATTTCATCATCACTTTTCATTTGAGAAGGAGAGAATAATGGTGATAAGAAAGTTTTAGAGAGAGACGAGAGTGAAGAGATCGAGAGAGAGAGAGGAAGGCGCAGAGAGAGATGAGAGAAGAGATCAGAAGAGCGAGAGAGGGAAAGCTGAGGAGAAAGGATCATCTTGCGTACGCTAACCCTGTATCTAAACCCTACCCTTAACGCATAGTCTATAAGGCCTCCTACACCACTATGGAGCATCGGTTCACGGTCAAGAGTCCCGGTGCCATCTCCATATTATAACCCTTTTAATTCCTCGCGTGAATAAGGACCACGTAAATAGCCTGCACTGCAGCCCTACATAACAACGCATCTACAATATGTACATTAGTAGATAGATAGATAGATAGATAGATTGATAGATAAATATACTATATATATATGTATTTACATATATAACAATATATATATTTATATAATATATTATAATATATTATATTATATATATATGTATTTAAAAAAATTATATATTATTATAAATATACAACAGAGCGATGATAAGAGATAAAGAGAAATCAAAAGAGTATAAATGAAGTAAGGCATATTATAGTAAGAGAGAGATGAATAGTGAAAATAAGCGAACAAGTAAAAAAAATAAGCTAAGAGAGAGAGAGAGAGAGTATATCTCAGAGAGAAGGATAATAAAGATTAAATTCAATGAAAAACAGTGAAGAGATAAAGATATAGGAGATTAGCGATATAGCGTGATAGGACGATAAAGTCGTAAGTGTGATGAATGCGATGTATATGGTGTAGTTGTGATATCATTGATAAGTGGATTTTGTGCGCGTGTGTAAGTGGTGGTGAGAATGAGGAATGAAAACATAAAAGAGTCTAAAGATATATAGATGGGAGTAGAGGAAGAAAGACTGCGAAAAAGAGACGATGAGATATTATGATGAATTCTAGTAATAAAGAAGAATAATAATAAAATTCTAAATACTAAAAACATGATAGAATAGATTACTTATATAAGAGCGAATATAGAGAGAGGTGAAAGCGCAAGAGATAAAGGATGAGTGCCCTTCTACTCTCTATCCACCCACCACGCCGTCAGGCCTAACTTCGTTCTCCAACCGCAAGCCGGTGCATCCTAAGGTTTTCCGGCCTTTTCAGAACTACAGTGAAAGTTCAAGTTCTCGATCGCGGACGCTTGGCCCGGTGTAGGTGTGCTTAGCAGCCGTAAATGGATAGGGGGACGCCGACTGCGAGGGATGATGGAGGGACGGCAAAGGGATCTCGAGGTTTTTCGTGCGATTGATAAAGAGAGAGAGATTGAACGAGGAGGGGATCAGAAAGAGAGAGTAGAAGAGAGAGAGAGAGGCAGAGGTGAGAGAGAGAGAGAGAGAGATGAGAAGGCAATAGGAGGTAGGGGAAAGGAGAGGAAATATATATTTGTTGTGTGTGTGTGTAGAGGGATAGGGATGGATGGGATGGATGGGAAATGAGGAGTAGAGAGAGAGAGAGAGACGAGAGCAAGAGAGACGAGAGAAGACGAGAGAGGAGGGATGGAGTGGAGAATAGAGTAGGTGATGTGAGGAGTGTTGTGAGTGAGGAGAGTGAGAGAGTGAGGAGAGTGTAGGAAAAGTGATAGTGGATAGCGAAGATGGTTAAGAGGGTAAATGACGCGAGGTGATCGCTAAGTTAGGTAATTAATATTAGATACTTACTAATTAGATAAATTATTACAGGCAGGTTACTGCAAGAAAGATACTGCTTTTACACACCAACTGATAATATATATTAGGTGGTCTACTATAATTATATATATATTATGTAGTGTGTGTGTGTTTGCTCTGATCGATTTTCCTTTAGTGAAGTTTGGTGTGTGTTAAGATTGTGCTCTTGGTGTGTTGTGCTCGTGTGTGGTGCGTTGGTGGTTCGTGATGTCTGCCGGTGTGCGTGGTGTGAGTGTATGGATGAGAGAGAGCAGTGAGAACAAGGATGATCTATGACAATAACGAATATAGCTATAGAGAAACAATAGATACTCGAGACAAAATATTGGAAGTAACAACGAGAATATGTACTTGACAAGGTCCTCTCCCAGAGAAACTTTTTTTTCTCTACTAATGCATAAAATACTAACTCAAAAACACCGTTATTAAATAACAACATCCATTTCCATACTCACTCTACTTACCCCCCTTATCCCACCTCTACCTCAAACCTGTCCTAAATCCACCCATCAAAATAATCTTGTCTCAAGTATTTTTATTATATGCTTTATCTATATATACGTTATTTAATCCATTTATATTACATTTAGTATAGTAAGTTATTTATTCATTTTTTTATATTTACTGTATACATGTCCTCAAAAATATATATTGAGCCCAAAATAACTATGCCTATAGTACGCAACATTTATTATATTCATATAATTACATACTCATAATTAATATGCTAATTTGCCTCTAAAGACCCTACAAATTACAGACAGGAGCAAAAAAGGAAATGAGACTCGCTATTTGACATTTATCAAGTTACGTGACCCCCGTGAAAAGTATACTAACTACCTTGACCCTACTAACTAACTCAATTGACCGTACAAGAAAGTAGTTCAGATATACTATAGGTTCTACTTTTGTAGTACGTAGGCATTTATATAATAATAACTAGTAGTTTTTAGCTATATATTTATATAAATGGTTACTCCATTATGAGGATATAACATTTTTATATTTGATCATAACGGTATAAAGTATGTTTTATTGTATGTAATTTTTTTATTTTACTCTCTCTTATAAAGTGATTTGAGTAAATATAATTGATATCAACAGTGTATAACATTGAATGATTTTATGTAGTTTTTACGAACACTCAATCAATATGCACACACACACACACAGTGTGTGTGTTTGCCCTGGTCCCAACGTGGAGTGTGCCTCATTCTCCCTATATAGTGGAAGTAAAGATCGCACCAAGTCACGTATTGATATGAGGAAAATAATAACAATAATGTTTCACAATCTCTTGTGAATACGTAGAACTAAGCAAAAGTGCGTATAACAGTCATAATATAATTAGCCTGCACGGATAAAGTGGAGATATACGAAACAGACTAACAGACACAAATGGAATGAGAATATCATTGAGACTGAATTGCAACGAAGAACAGAACAATAAGTAGGTGAGATAGGCAAATAAACAACGTCAGGCGTAATTTATAATATGTACTATATGTGTATCAGTACGTAGAAGATAAGAATATATAAGGCAAGCGAAACACACCGTAAGGTAGATATATAGGTATATGCAGCAAATTAGTAATATCTATGGGTTAGTAATCTCTCCTGTTGCTTTTTACAAAAGTGATGGCTTCACGATTCATAAATCATAAACAATTACATATAAATATAATGTAAGTGATAAAGGTTGAGTCTCAAATGAGGAACCATAGGAGAGACCACCCGCGAGAGCGCGGAGACAATTAAGCTTCAGGGGACCAAGAGCAAAATGAGGGGACACAGTTTACGCTCCTTGCACAAGGGGTAGATTGACCACACCTAAAAGTGAACTGTGAAAACAGACAGTATTAACATCAAATTCCGCACGACAGCTCACCATATAAACAGCAGTTTATAGCGTGAAAACAATGACCACAGATCCAAGAGGGTTTATCTTTCCGGTTACGCAGTAAAACTTGCCAGAATGGGCTCTGAAAAATCTCCTCGCGATATATCTCCGCGGCAGAAAAAGAAGCGACGATTAAATACAAGTGGTTCAGGTAAGTAAATTAAACCATCAAAAAAAGTAAACCGAACTTTAAGAGTATAGAGGTGTAATATAAGAATAACACTCTTTTATTCAAGCATGAATAGATGGCTCCCTCCGCTTATCTGTACATTTCTGTGTTTTGTATTTAACGTATATTAGGCGGATAACGAAAGATCTTCAGCGAGTGAAGATATTTATTAAAGATGTACGTGTATTAAGACTTTAGTGATCAATCAACAGAGTCAAAGTTCTAATCTCTCTGCTAACCGTGTGCCGCATTTGTATATTCTCTCACGGTGCTGTATCTCAGGAGCGACGTGCCAGTGAACGGTGAGGCGTGCTGCAAGTGGCACCTATCGTACTCAGCACAGCAGTACATCATAATGTGCGAGCGAGTCACTCTCCGGACAGTTGTAAAATAAGGAGAAAATGTAGTTTGACAGGTTATATAGATGGCAGAGAGTGGAAAAGAGGGGCAGCGATTTGATATATAGATCGGGGTCTTGACCTCTATTTGCAACCCGGATTTAGTGATAACGAACACGATTTTTTTTAAGGTAACTCGTCCCTTGTGTATTTATGTTTGGGGCTTAATTCAGGGTTACTGAACGGCGAAGAAAAGGGGGGGGAGGAAGAGGGAATAAAGAGAAGGAAGGAAAAGAGACGTCATTAGGGTGTGATTATCGTTTTTTTTTTTCTCTCTATTTTCCTTCTCATTTTCATTTTCCGTTCGTTTTATTTACTCTTTCATTTCTATTCTTGATTTTTTATTCTCTCTGGTTCTTGATGTCCTTACTCATGCTGTCTCTCTCTCTGTCTCTGCCCCCCCCCCTCTCTCTCTCTCTCTCTCTCTCTCTCTCTCTCTTCTCTCTCTCTCTCTCTCTCTCTCTCTCTCTCTCTCTCTCTCTCTCTCTCTCTCTCTCTCTCTCTCTCTCTCTCTCTCTCTCTCTCTCTCTCTTTCTCCTTCTCTGTCTTCTCTCTCTATCTATCTATCTATATATAAATATATTACATATATATGTGTGTGCGTGTGTGTGTGTGTGTGTGTGTGTGTGTGTGTGTGTGTGTGTGTGTGTGTGTGTGTGTGTGTGTGTGTGTGTGTGTGTGTGGTGTGTGTGTGTGCTGTGTGTGTGTGTGTGTGTGTGTGTGTGTGTGTGTGTGTGTGTGTGTGTGTGTGTGTGTGTGTGTGTGTGTGTGGTGTGTGTGTGTGTGTGTGTGTGTGTGTGTGTGTGTGTGTTAGTTAGATAAATAGATAGCCATATAGATGGATTAATAGATAGACATATAAACAGACTGATAGATAAATAGATAGATAAGTAAACGGGTAGATGGAAAGATGGATAGACAGACAGATAGACTGGTAGATAGGTAGGTTATTGGGTAGATAGATAAATTGCCAGATAGATATATGTGTAAATAGACAGATAGACGTATAAACAAAGGCATTTCCAGCCAATACGGGATCTTTCCTTGGCTTTCCTTAGATCCCCTGACCTTCCTGGAAAGCTGCCTGACCCCCCTCCCCCCCTACCCAAGGAGCAAGAAAAACAAGCAGACGAATGAAAAATAAACAAAGACCACAAACAGGGAGAGATTTAGTGCCCCCCCCTTCCCCTGCCCCTAATGCCAGCCCACGCATACCCTGCCCCCCTCCCCTCCTCCCCCCTCCCCTCCTGCCCCACTCGTCGAGTCAGTGACACTGGCTGACCCACATTTACTACCTACCTACCTATATTTCCACATGCGCGTGCAAACAAACGTATTTACGGACGTTTTTGGTGTCAGTTAGGTACATTTTCTTCTTAATAAGGGGTGTTCTGTGGGTAATCTTTAATGGGGATGTGTGACCTGTTTTCTATTTTTTTCCTTTCTTTCTTTCTTTTCTTTCTCATGCTGACCTTGCTGGTACAGATTCTTGTTCAGTGCTGGAATTATCTCTTAAAACCAGTTTACAATATAGATAAAACAGAAAAAAATAATGACCAATTGACGAACATGAAAATTTTTTTTTTTTTTGGTGGACGAATTCTATTTCGAGGAATGCGCACTTCCTTCGCAAAGCCGTGACACGTTCAGCGTAACAACAATAAAGAAAAAAAAACAAGTAAACAAACACACGACCAGGAAGTACACTTGCGGAGATCCGATCCCCATGATGACTCCCTGTTGACGACTCCTTAAAATTCCTTCTGGGTGTCTCCTTCTTCAGGTTGACGACT
>NW_020870206.1:177194-182194 GCF_003789085.1 Penaeus vannamei | reverse complement strand
TGATGAACTCACTTGGCTCAGCTTGCGGGACAAGTCGTTCGTAAGACACTCCTCCTCCTGTTCATAGTTTTAAGGCTAGGGTCTCCTTCTCCTTCTTCAGGGCTTGGATCTTCTTTAGCAGAGTGTTACTGATGAACTCCTCCTGCTGCGCTCCGGCCCGTGCTTGCTGTGTGGACAACACGGCAACACAATTGGACACAGGCACAAACACTAGGCTAGGGCTCATTTTACTTGGCAGCATTCGGAACTAACCTTTGGCTTGTGTGGCGGAATCCGTTAACGTGGGTCAAGCACACACCAGAGTGTTAGACAAAAGAGGTGTAACAAAAGGGGTTAAGATAACTGAAATGGGTTTTAGGGGTCAACTTTAACTCTTTTCAAAAAGATGCTAGTTTAGTATATATTAAAACATTAATATTGTATAAGTAAGGCCCTCTAAGGTGGAGACACATGCCTATGGAATGTCTGTTGTGTGTGTGTGGTGTGTGTGTGTGTTTGGTATATATAAAGTCTCTTTGCAAGACTAAGATAAATTTATTATTGTGGAATAAAAAAAAAAAATCATGAATTAATGTATTCCAATTAAATTTAGATGAATTAAGCCAAATTGATAATATAAATAACAATTAACACTTATAATATAACACATATATGTCATTATATATAGGTAACCTAATTGAATAATAAGAAAGAAAGAAGAGAGAATACATATTAATACCTTATTAATTAATATAGTATAAATAATATATTAATATATATTAAGTATATAAATATTATATAATTTAATTTATTATAATATACAAATACATACCATACAGTATTAATAATATTTAATATATATGATACTGTATTAAATATAATATAATAAATATATACAGTATATATATATATGTAATAATATATATATTATATTACAATGTAATATATATATATATACATATAGCACAATATATATGTTATAATATTATTATATAATATATAATACATCAATTATATTAGTATACTATCATAATAATATATACATCTATTATTATATAGTATAATTACTATAATATATAATTATATACAATAGTATAGTATATATATTAAATATATATGATATACCTATTTAATATATATAATATAAGTATATAACAATATATATATATTAACTATATATATTATTATATATATGCTATTATATATATTAATTAATTTAATATCATTACTATTTATACTATAGATATTATATTATATATATATATAATATACCATATATATGTATATTATATTTAATTTATTTTAATACAATATTATTTATTAATATATACTTATAATTATATAATATAATAATATATATGATAATACTTTTATATATATAATATATATATTAATTAATAATAATATATATATTACTAATATTAATAATATATAATATATAATAATATAGCATTGATATATAATTAACATATTATATTATACATATAATATAATACTCATATATATATAGTTATAAATAACATATATTATAATGTAATGGATTTAAATGTATAATAATTTATGTATCGATATATATATTAATATGATACTAATAGTTATTAAAGTATTAATGTAATTAGTTATTATATGTTAATATATTGTTTTTATACTATATATAATAAAATATAGTATATTACTAATATATATTACATATAATAGTTATATAATATATACCGTAATATTATGTATATAATTATGTTATATATTATTATGTTAAAATGTTAATGTGTAATAGATATATATATATATATATATTAATGATATTATTATATATACACATAATCAATTAATATATTAGAGAGCATATCATATATAATAATAAAATTATATGCTATATTATAATTAATATAATATTAATATTTAAATAAATAGTTAGTATATTATATTAAAAATTATAAATAATATTATTAATTAATAATAATATAAAAATAGATAATTTAATAATATATATTATCAAATTAATAAAATATTATAAGATAATATTTAAATAATAAATAAATAATAATATATTATTATATATTAAGAAATATACTATATATTACACACACATTTATATTAATATTACTAAATAAAATAAAGTAACAACCTACATATAAATAAATAAATAAAATACGTATATAACATAGTAACATAGTATACATGTAAATATATATCGTATAATTAAATATTAATTATATAAATGTTATTAATATATATATACAATATAATACTGATATATATATTAATAATATAGTCATATATATATTTCATATGTGATACTAATCATATATATAGTGCTTATCCATATATATTATATAAATATAATATATAATATAATAATCTTACACAATATATAATACATAAATATATGTACATTATATATTATCTACTATAATCTATTAATAATACTAATATATATTATATAATATTACATTATATATTATATATATTTAATATAATATCCTAATTTAGTAATATATAACATATATAATATTGATATAAATGTATTATATATAGTTATATTAATATAGTAAATATTATATATACTGGTATATATATATATATACCACTATATTAGATATATATATGTATATTTATATATAATATAATGTATAATATATATAGTATAATATATATATTTATAATATATATATATATATATAATATAAGTTATATGTAATTTAAAATTATATATAATATATACATATGCAATCTATATATATATCTATGTTATATAATATGATTGCATTATATAGTATTAAGCTAATACATTATATATATATAATAAATAATATGTATATAGTAATGCATAATATTATAATGTAATGTATATTTTGATTAAAAAATATTAAAGGTTAATATAATATAATATAATACCACATATAATGTATTATGATATGTATAACATATAATATAAGTAAATTTATGGGATTTATATTATCTGATTATACAATATCAATTATATATTAATATATATATATTACATATATATATACAAATATTATTATTATGTTTTAATGTATATTATAATATAATATAATTATATATGCTTTTTATTATATAGTTATATATATAATATACATATAATAGTATATATTGAATAATACTATATTATTATATATATATCATCTATATATCTGCACTCTATTTAATAATATATGGAATACTATTTAAATGACTATATATATTGACAATACATAATAATATTATTTTGATAATAGTATACATATTTGTATATATATTATATAAACCCTCACTATATCTCACATATTATATAATATATATATATATATATTTATATATATTTTTATTAACATAATATCACTATATAAATATTATATCATTACTAAAGTATTATAGATATATATATATATTATATATACTATAATCATAGCAAACATTTATAATAATAATCTAGTTAATTAAATTATATATAGTAAAATATAATAACATTATATTAACACAACACACACCTACACACAAACTACACTGAACAGTCATACATACAATAACAACACACACATATTTATTATTATACGCTAGTTATAATAATTATTATGTATATATATAGTCTAATACATATTAATATATATAGCTATAGTACATATATAGTATATAATATATAATTTGTATATATATATTTAATTAATAACAATTATATGTTATATTATAATATATAGTATATATATGTATAATGGCATATTATATTATCTACTATTGATATATATTATGATTAGATATATATAGCATATAAATGTATATAATGTATAATGTATATATGATATTATATTAGTAACTAAATATAGTATTAAATATATATATATGTGTATTATGTTAATTGTAATTATTATATTTATATATATACTGATGTATAATATTATATTAATGATATATGTGTTATGTTACTTAAACATTATATATATATAAAGTAGATGTAATATAATATTATTGATATAATTAATTATAAAGTGTATATAATAAGGTTATTACTATAGTATATAGTTGAATATATATAGGTGTGTATTATAATATGTTTAATTATAAATTAGATGTAATTATAAATAATATACATAGTATATGTATTAGTAATTTATAATATTATTAAAGTATTTTGAGTATATGTATGTATGAATGTATTGATATATATTTATATGTAATAATATTATGGTATTATTATATTATAATATAATATTGTATATGATTAGATATTTATATTAATTAATATAATATATATTATATTATAGTGTTATATATATATTATATTAGTATATATATACATGTATGTATAATATAATGTATGTATATATATATTAATTGGTGTATGATGTACCATATATGAGATAGTAGTTAGCATATATGTCTCACATATATATATGTTAATTAATATATATACACTACGTGTATAGTTATAGTATTGGTAAATTAATGACTAGTATAAATAATTAGATATATTAGTAATATATCTGTTATATATATAAATATGTATATTAATACATATTATATATCAGTTATCAGTATCCAAACATCGAGTCACAACAATAATCACAGACACATAACACAACATACACACAAACATCGTTACACTATTATCAAAAACCATAAACAACATACAAAATATATATATATCCCCACAATATATGCTTATATACATGTTATTATGTATATATTGATTATAATTATATATATATTTGAAGTAATTATATGCCGTGTTATAATAATGATTTATTGATATGATATAGTATGATATAAATATTATATTAATGTCATATTATAATAAATATAACTATATTAATTAATTAATAAATATATGTTAAATATATTAAATATAATATTATTATATAATTATATTAATTAATTTAATATATAATATAATATAAATATATATCAACACACACAAAGTTAAACACATTATACATACATTTTCATTATACATTATACTATATATATACTATTAAACATACATATATACATTATAGCATACAAATATATAATACTAACACACA
>NW_020870206.1:167500-172094 GCF_003789085.1 Penaeus vannamei | reverse complement strand
CTCTCACTGAATTTTCTATCAACTTGCGGTGAACTAGCTCTCTCACTGAAATCGTTACAATATCAGGGATAACATTATACTCAGTGAAAAACAATAACCGTATTCCAGTTGTAGAAATACAGCAATCGGGAGGGGGCCGGGGGGAGGAGACCCCTGGTAGGGAAATAGAGCAATCAGGAGGGGGTTTGGAGGCAGAGCGCCCGGTAGGGAAATACAACAATACGGGGGCATAGCCTGTGTTAGGAAGGTTTCGGGTTCATACGGTGATCCTTCTGGTAGTTTGTGTGTTTAAGATGCAGTTTAATTGCTCATTCGTTCACACAATGCCATGTCAAATCATCCATGGCCAAATTTTGTCTCGGCATTTTACATTTTCCCCTTTCTTTATCATATGAAATACTATTTTTGACACAGGTTTCCAATTTCCCACATTCTTTTGCTTTTTAAAATGCATGGTATGAACGCAATTTCCCCCCCGCCTCAACCCCCGATTCCCCATGGGATCCCCCAACATTGTTGGCAGGAGTTGGGGACTTTGTTTCTGACAGGTGCGGTCCTATCGTAAACATTTACCAGAAGTACACAAATAAAATAAGAAATATTTCAGTCAATATCCTGTAATGCAAACAATGAATTTCATCAAACTAATAGCAAAGACTCTCTCACTACAGTTTTGTCTTCCAATGTCCTTTATTGAAAGGGACTGTCAGTGTACATGGGCTAAAGACAATATCTGCAAACCAAGGGATATTTGAAGCAAAACCAACTATATATATCACTATCCTCTCTTGGTTTCATTCTACAATTGGAACCACTTTAGTCAATGGTTTTAATTGTCTTAAAAAATCTCAGAATTGTGTGTTTAAATCAGCAAGTCAAAAAAATCACACACACACACACACACACACACACACACACACACACACACACACACACACACACACACACACACACACACAAAAAAAAAAAAAAAAAAAAAAAAAAAAAAAAAATGAAAGCTGTGCATTGCCTTATCTCCATTCCTATAATCACAATATCCCAATGTATACATATATAAAACTCTTCATCTCAATGCATAGATAACCAACACTTCCCTAAAGTATTATGAAGGGTAGGCCATGAGAGTAATAATTGAGATGAACCTATCCCCTTACATCAGCCAAGGTGTGGTTGCTTAATAATGGATTTAAATAAGTACCTTCTTTGTGAGTCAGCCGTCTGTCACAACAACCAATCCCTCAAGTGGAGCCAGCAGCATGCCCTCTCTAGCAGTTCTAACTTATCTCCCTTCAGGTCATTCATGTCATCACCTATTCCCTGACATGAGATGGTACATTCCTAGTTGACTTTACAATAAAGCCTTAGGCGTGGAGTGCGTTTGTGTAAGAAATGAGTTTACTAATTCAGATTTTGGTAAATATCCTGATTCCATTAGAAACTGGGGTTCATAGAGAGACCATTGAGAACCTATAATGGAAAATGGATTATTGGACTTGCTTCATGCACCATATCTACATCCTATGTTGTGTTATTTTAGCACTCATTTCAGTCATATATTAGACATCCTCAGTAGTTTGTTTATTCCTTTATAGCACAGAATTTCAGTATAAGCTTTGGCAATAGTTACCTGAAAGAAATAAGAGGCAATATAAACACAAACACTAATACAACTTAGTTGTCCATAACAGACATTTCTATAGTAGATATCAGAACAGATTCTTGCATGAGCATGTGGGTTTCTCAAGGTATCACTTACATTATTATCTTCTACATAGGTAATAACAGCAACAGCTTACAGGTACAAAAGCCTTTTCATCTGGGAAAGAATAAACATTAAGACACCTAGGTCAGCCACTGGCCTCAAACTGATAAAGTTAGCATTCTAGCAAGGGCCATCAAAACCTTGCAGGCAGCTTGTGAATCTCTGGCATTTGACTGTAGTACAACCAACCATCATAAGCTCTATCTTGGTGGACTAAATATTGGTTGCATGTTTTTGACCTTTCACAGAGTGCAAAGTTTTAAGCCCACATCACAGATCAAAGTAAGTTTCAGTGGATTTAGATAAGAGCACAGCCAAAAAGTAATTTGTTGAGAACAGTCTCGTCCTGTCCTACTAGCAAGTTTAACAGAATGTCACAAACTGTTTTGTCCAAGTAGTACTACAACACTCTTAGAACATTTGCAGTTTTGCCAAGAACTGAGTTTGAGTTTCATTCACAATAATTTTACTATTTTTAAGTTACCTCTGAGTAAAACAAATATGGGATGTAGGACAATATTTTACCAGGTTCTGGTCAAGTGTATTAGCCTACCTTCACAACATGAAATCGAGGAACCAAGGATGAGAACCTGGATGCCCTTACAAAACCGACTTGCAGGCACATATTTACTATAAAAGTAGTGCCATGGCATGATATATCATAAGCAGGCATCTTGGGAAGCAGAGGGATCTATCCTTCTTACCCTTGTAATTCCTCAGCTCATCTTTACAAAGTGGGGCCAAGATTTTCACCTCATATGGACATTAATATAGGTAGACTGCACAGTTCATAAACTATCTTTTGCTACCAATACTACTTGTTTCAACATAGCAAATGTTGTCATGAAATGTATCAGATAATAAGAGTAAAAGAAATAACGATTATAAGGATTAAAAACATTATAGAAGGAAAGGATTTTGGTTCCAACAATCCTGATATAAATTTCTTTGCTCATTCATTAGAATCTGGAAGATATTGGCCATGCACTTCTTCAATAAACAATGAACTTTTTTCTCGAAATGTGTTCATCTGTTGGTATCATCCGAAGATAAATAATGCTTTTGTTGTTTATCTTTCGGAAATTGGACTTCTGATGATAAGTTTTTTCTACTGTAACTTTCTAAATCTGACTCGTTGTATGCCCACTTCTCCAGAACGGAAAGGAATACCCACTAACTAATAAAAATCAAGTAGGGAAACTAAAACCGACACGTATATAAACAAAAATAACTGAAAAATGGAACTCACAATATTGACAGAAGCTTGACGCAACGCCCTGTTCTCTTCGTGAAGGCTCTTCACCCTCAATTTATACGTCTCCAGTTCCGCTCTCAGCACCCGGTTTTGCTGTTGCAAGCACTCGATCCTCTTCTGCCATTGCTCCCGAGTGATTGGCGAAGGAGGCATAGAAGGAGGCTGCATAATCGGGCCATCGGTGACAGAAGACGAGTCGCTCTCGCTCGCGCTGTCGGCCATGTTTACACTCAGGAACTATAGATGCCGGAACCTTAGCCCTCGACGTTCGAGTTTGGACGCATTTTATTTTTATCTTTTAGTGTCGCTCTGCCATATTACTTCGACTATTTTCTAATGTATTATATCTAAGACTCGGGACTCAAAGCAGTTGGGTATTTGGTGTATAACATTCGAGTTTAGATGAATTTTGTGTTCTATTTTTTAATGCTTTTCTCGTATATTGTCATGATGTTACCTGACATAATTTGTTATCACTTTATTCTTTTTACGTTTCGAGGTGTTTTTTTCTCCTTCATTCCTTCTGTATACCTGTTAACCTTAAGTTTATATTTCTTGTTAGGAATAATTACTGCACTTCACATATAAAGGTGGTCTTTAAGGAGACAATCTTAAACGAGATCTATTTTATTGGATATTTGCAAGATGAGCTTTTTTTCGTTGAAGTAAAGGTTTTAAACAGGTTTCCAAGCAACAATGTATGTGCGCTCGGAACCCCTTGTCGAGGATAGTTTACGCGCTTATAGTAAGAGCACCACGAGATGAGTAATGTGAATAAATGATTTTCCCTCCAATACATATACATATATATTTTTTTTCCTTTGTTTATTTTTATTTTCTTATTACTTAACCACTTCCTATTCGTAACTCTCATATCTTCTCTTTTTACTCACTCGTCTTACTTTCTTTTCTTTTTATTTATTTGCCTGTCCCACAATCTTTCGACCTGTTGAAATAATGTAGTTTGTAGGTGACAATAATGTATAGTATGATTTTAAAAAATCGTGACAGTTAAATCAAATTAGGTATCTTCAGTTTATTAATATAAGAAAAGATGTTAAATTCACCTAAATGATATATAAATAAGCAAAATGACAAATAACAGTTGTAAATAATCGCACTTTCTTCTCTTTAAAAATCTATCATATCCTACATTTACCTATCTATATATATATGTTCCACCATGGAGATATTTAGAAAAAAAAGTCTCAAATACTAAATACATATGAATAAGTCATTCAACAAAACAGAGACAATCTCTTGTGTATATGAATTATGGCTTATCTTTCTTCACACAACGTACAGAAAATTATCAAATTCTGGTAGTCTAAATGTGCTTTCCGTATTTGTGGCAAAAAATGCAAGGATGTTCTCAAATCTTTCAAACATAGACATATGATATCAGAGAGAATAACTGTTTGTAATACTTAGAGGTTCGTTACAATGCATTATCACGTTCTTCTGGTTACAAAGCACACACACACACACACACATATTGCGACTACCGTTTGAAAAAGGTGTTATCTGAAAATCCAAACCTGTGTGTATGTGACCCCCTCTAAGATTATTTACATATT
>NW_020870206.1:160000-162500 GCF_003789085.1 Penaeus vannamei | reverse complement strand
ATTAGTTGGGCTACACGACTACACACATAACACATACTACATATATAATAAGGTTGTGTTGTTTTTTAGGGTATTATAGTTTAATTTTGGATTTTTTGTGTGGTATATATGGATTTTTTTTTGATTTGTTTAGTCGGGTTATTTGGAGCTATGGTACAGTTATATGGTATGTGGTATATTATTTGATATGCATCACACATCCACACACACACCGCTAGCAGGTGTGATTGTTGCGTTTAGTACTGTGTTGGTGGGTTAGTGTTGTTGTTGGGTTGGTGTGTGTTTTTTGGTTGGTTGGGTTTCCTACTAGCACGACACATCATCACAGTGGGTTTATGTTATTTAGGAATATGTTGTGCACTATCACACACACACACACACACATATATTATATATATGGGGTATGTATAGTATAATATATTGTATTAGGTATATAGTTGTTTGCATATTTGAGGTAATAGTTAATATTATGATTGGGGATGTTTTGCATATATGTTGATATTAATATTAAGGTAGCATTTGATAATTAATTATTGGGCATAATATAAAGTACTGTATAGGGTTGCATTAAACTGTAATGTATAATCCACCTTATTACATTCATTTCTTTAATCTATTTAGCTACGTTTCCGCCCACCATTGTAGTACTATCTCTGACTCCTCGATCATCCACATCTTCTCTTTATCCGTGCTTTCTTAATTCTATTCCTTCGTTCTCCTCTCTCATTCCCTACCTGCTCTCAATCTCTCCTTATCTCACGCTCTTCTTTCTAAACTCTCGCTCTTTACGTCTCTCTCGTCATCTCTCTCTCTTCTCTCTCTCTCTCTCCTGAATATATATAATACTATAGTATATAGTATAGATATATATATATAATATATATATATAGTATATATATATATATATATATATATATATAATATCAACATATAACGTATATCATGTATATATATATAATATATATTAATATATATAGTATAGTATTTTAATATCTATAGTCTAGTATCTATAATCTATATCAATATATATATTTTTAGGTGCATATGTATGTTATGGTTATAGCTATCGTAAGTATGTAATTATAGTATTATATAGCAGGGGCGTATCTCGAGGTGGAGGAGGGTGACAAACATGGTATATGCATATATGTTACAGGTGCATAGTTATATTATATATAGTTTAAAATATTATAATAATAGGATAAATAATTATTATTGGAAAATTAATATAAAAATTATAATATTAAATATTTAAAAAAAAATTTTATAAATGTTTTTTTAAAAAAAAAATAATTAATCATACACCCAAGCACGAGTTACACACACACAGCACAGCACACTACACACACACACACAACACAACACATATATATTAATATTAAGGTATAATACTATACGTTTGTAGAAAATATATATATAATTATATATTTTTTGATATGATTATAATTATTAGGTATACTATATATATATATATATATTATGTATGAGATAGAATATTATATGTATTATGTGATTATAGTATATAATTTAGGAGTAATAGCTTAATATATATAATATATGTTATTATATATTAAAATGATATGGTTATATGTATAGGATATCATATACATATATGGCATTATATATATATATATTTAAGTATACGGTAATATATTTTATTTTATATGTGGTATATATATATGTATATAGTATACTAGGTATATAATATATTATATATAATATATATGGTATTTTTTGCATATACAGCATACATGGTAATACATAAACATATTATATATTATTTATTATGATGTATTATATATATATATAATATATTTATATTATATACATTATTGATGATGGTATATGCAGGTACATATATACCATATAATATATATATATATTATGTATATAGTTATAGGTTTATAATATATAGTTAATATACTATATAGTTTTTATACATATATATATGTATAGTACATTATCAGTATAGTATTCAGTATATGAGTATTATATATTTATATTGTTATATTATTGGTATAGTTATATATATATATTATTGTATGTTAATTGTAAGTTATGAGTGTATGTAGTGTATACATTACATATTGCTTTTGTTGTATTATTATATGCAAGTGATA
Organism: Penaeus vannamei; assembly: GCF_003789085.1. Lineage (NCBI taxonomy): Eukaryota > Metazoa > Arthropoda > Malacostraca > Decapoda > Penaeidae > Penaeus > Penaeus vannamei. The sequence continues at coordinate 160,380 of NW_020870206.1, read as the reverse complement.
AATATATTATGAGTTAGGAATATGGTATGTACATACATAAATCTATATATATTATATATATTTATAGTGTACATACATATATATATATTATAATTACATAGTAGTATTATTATAAGGTATATATATATAATATTTAAGTAGTATTATATTTGTATATAGTATATCATATATATTATTGAGTATTGGGGGTATATATATATATATTATTTATAGTACTATTTGTAGTAGTATATATATATTATATCATAGCACACACACACACACACCACAACACACACACACAGCACATATAGTATTATTATATTAGGTATATTAAATATATAATACGTATATGTATTATATAGAAATAATATATATATTTAAGTAGATATATAATATAT
>NW_020870206.1:140000-150000 GCF_003789085.1 Penaeus vannamei | reverse complement strand
TCCCCAATATAACTTATGGGCTATCAAGAATTATTCCGAAGGACTACAAGAAATTTTTGCAAGACCTGGTTTAAGACCATTTTTTCTTTTTAAAGTTACATTACTTCAGTAAACTTTTTCTACAAGCTTAGATTGATGATATAAATATTATAATGGATTGATGCCTATTACAAAAATAGATAAAGAAAAAAAAAAATTAACACTTGTTTTTGATACATATGTTCTAGTATGTGATGTTTTTGAATAGCTAAGATAAGATATTTTGATTGTAAATAAGGTATGATTTTAAATTTTATAGGCATATATATGTTATATTATATATATAATAATATATATATAATATATAATATATATATATATAATATATATATATATATATATATATATAAACACTTCACACTTCACATCACTGATGGTTTGTCATGACTATTTTGTAGGACAGAGAGGTCATTTTTCATATAAAGATACAAATATGTATACCTCTCTCTTTGTATGCTAAACTTTGTTGGGATAATACAAAATTTTGTATATTGATTGAGAAAAAGCGTTTATTTTTGGTATGCTTGATATGAAACTGATTTGAGATATATAAGGTTGAGACAGAGAAATAATCTGAAAGTCTTCTGCTTGACAAAAAGACTTCCCACTTCTGAAAGTTTTAAGAAATAGATTCAGATGTAATTTTATTCATAGTCAGCATCTCTAATTCACCAAGCACTTTTGAAAATACCGTTGAACTCTCTTTTATTGCTAAGTACTCTTTTGAAAGGTAAATGTAAGGTCAGACACAGTTGTCATTCACACAGTATTTCAGTTTGTAAGGCCTGGATTCATTGATTTGTGTAGTAATATAATAGTATTTGATTCTATCTGCAGTGTTGAAATCTTATAAAACATTTATTTTGATATTTTCATGATTTGTCATCAAACTGCCTTCCTTAAAAAGATAGACAAAACAGCATCCTACAGACGACATATTCATTGTGTTAAAGTTGCAAACTTGACCTATAGATCTCCGGGTTGCAGTTATGAGTATGACACTCTATGCACAGGATCATTGAGTTAGTCTAGGGGATGCAGTGTAGAATAAAAGAGACTGGTGTGTTGAAGGATGTAAAAAAAAAATTGTTAATAGTTATGTGCTGAGAGCAAGAGGAGCCCATGCAAACTTTGAAAGTGATGTTATTTCTTCCAATCATTAAATACAAAGAAAGTCTTAATGATATCTGTTCAGTTTTTTTTTTCTTATTCACATCAATTTTCTCTTCAGGTTTGCATCAAGAAAATAAGTATCAGCAATAAGTGGTTGATAGACTTTTTTCTTTGTATCTAGAGCCTGCTGATGCTGTTGCAGGGGAATTCATGACATGGTAAGTATAGCTTTACAATATAAAAGAATACAAGGAATTAGTTCATTACCCTCTTGCAATTAAATGAAATTTAGAATTAGTGAATGGACTTTGGGTTTCCCATCTTTATTTAACCATTTGATGTTATCTTAGTATCACATGTTTTCAGTATTATTTATTGCAGGATTTGATTAATTTATTTTACTGTTGAATGGTATAAGGACACCAGTCTACTGACATAATTACCAAATTTAAAAACTTGAGATTAAGGTTTTGATGGGACAAGTAATCGATTTTCACAAGTCATATACAATTGATATTACTTTATGGCAATTCTATGGAGATATTCATGCTTTATGCCCAACATGGAAGTTGCAAAGCATCAAAATAATTATTGTGATATATACATATTCAACCACTTTGATTTTTTTTCTTTAAACTGTCAAAAAATGAAAATGTATGCATTATTATATTTGTTGCTTGATGTGAGATAGATCTGCAGAATAATGCCAAAATAAGTTTGTAATATCGTGCTACTTATCAGTCATTTAGATATTCTTCACTCCAGTAATAATATATGTATATTTTTTACAGATTGTGGCTGGTTTTGAATTTGTTGCCACATTTAAAGCTACTTATGAAATATTTTTTAAAGGAAATACTAACCTTTCCATCATCAAATTATTACAGAAATTTGAAGCTGTTGCATGTCTTTAATAACCATCTCCTGTATATATGGAGATGTATATGAGTGTTATGTTGACCTTAAAGATACAAGAAAGGTATAAGAAAGGTCATTGTAAATTTTCAGCTTGGACACTGGCCTGTATGTCTTAGAAACTTCATAGTTAGACTAGTAGGAAGTGAGGCACAACAGAGAAAAATTAATTTGCGATAGGTCTCAGATTTAGATAGTTAGACTAGTAGGAAGTGAGGCACAACAGAGAAAAATTAATTTGCGATAGGTCTCAGATGTAGCCCAGCAAGAGGAAATTTGATCTGTTTCTAACACAGCCTAAGCAATATTCTATAGAAGTTTATCCAGTGTAGATTAGTTGGCAAACCTTTTAACTGACTGATGTTACATCATTAAGGATTTTGATTGTCTTTTCCTAATATAAGAAATTTGGCTGTCTTTGTTAAATGGTTAATTAAACACAGTATACAAGAGTGCATATTTTTTTTCTTTTTAAAGGTTTATCACTAGTAACAATGCTCCTTTGCTTATGGCAAATATTGGTGACCATGTATATAAATGTTCAGTTGCTGAGAATGCTTAGAAATCCACCTTTTTGTCTGCTTTGTCTGCTTGAGTTTGTTTCTTATGTTCTTCACTGAAGGCTTGCTGCATTTTTTTGTTTTCCTTTTATTTTGCTCTGGACTTAGTTTTCACTTATTTTTAGCTATTACACCCTCTCTGCTGTCAGTTTATATCCTCTGTGTATTTTCTCCTGCTTGATTAGTGAGCTCAATTGTTTTTCTACCAATATATTAACTCATTGTGTCCAGTCAGGAATAAAAAATTTGGTCTGTTAGATATATTTTTTTCCTTTTCCTTACAAAGGAACTAATAATGTCTTAGTTTCATATTTGTTTATCACAGCATGATGAAATGTTACACAGCATTATTTAAAAATTGTTTTCTTCTGAATCAAGCTTCACATGACTGGAAACAGAAGCTCCCAACTGTCTGAAACCTATTGTATGGTTTTATGTATGTAATATCCAAGTAGTACTTGAATTTTACATGATTTCGTTGCAGGGCATAGAGGATAGATTTATGCAAGCAGCTCTTTTGTTAATGTTGCAAAGGAAATTTACTGTCTACATGCTGACTGGCTTACAAATTGAAAAAAGGGTAGATTTGGCAAAGAATAATTGATACCGTATATTGTATTGACACTGTCATTAGTAAGCCAGGTTGTGAGTATTGTCGTTTTCTCTTGTGTATTCTATTTGGAAAAAATTTTGACCGGAAATTCTTAACAATATGTTGTTGAGATGAATATGTATATTTTTCTCTCATTTCTTTTGATTTTGAAGACAATACAAATCTGTTGACTTTATTTTTGCAGAAAAGTATAGATGGTAAAGAATGAATGAAGATTGTAGGAGAACTGAAAAGAACTTAATTTTTTTTTATAGATTTTAGATTTTTTGAAGTTTGTAGCGTGTTAATCTTGAATATTAACTGAGACAGAGATTTTAAGTAACTGTATTCAAGATTTTTTGAAGAGTGAAGTCATAGTATATAGATTTGTTTAACAGTAACAATTTTCCTTCTCTTTCATAAATGTCCCTAAACAAAGGAGACATTCATTTTCTTTATAAATGATAGTCAAAAAGCAACAACAACAACAACAAAAAGATACTATTTTTTTCCCATGTAAAACCTCAATTACATTTTATTCATATGGTGGACCGGCTGAGGTCTGTGGATCTTTGAAGGAACAGAGGATGGAATAAGCATGATACAACACACCTTGGAAAAAAAGTAAGCTAAATGTTTACAAATATTTCTTCATCCTAGGAGTTTTATTTCTTGAACCCTAAGACTCTTATAATAACTAATCTATACAAAGTGTAATATACTTTTGTGAATTTATTTTATATCATATTACATATAAACTATTATATGCATTAGATTTATATAAATCATTATATTTTATAGCACTGTACTAGGTAATTTGGTCCAATTTGTATTTTTGTATTACTTTAGAATCCTTACATTATCTACTAATACATTTATTATTTATGAAATTCCTGGTATATATCTTGACAGTCGATGATATGCATGACCTCACATTTGAATGTCGCCAGGGAAAATTATGGCACAGCTATCATGATGATTAAATGTAATGACTTACCTTATTATTAGCATGCACTATGTCCATTTCTTTATATGTCCATTTCTTTTTATCATTCATAGTCAATTGATATAAAAGAAGTTGGCTTGTAGGAGTCAGAGAAAATATCTTACTCCAAGAAAAAAAAGTTTGAGTTGAAAAGCTTGTATTCAACTTGTATTAAGAATTCTTATGCAATATCTTTACTCTGTGACAACTACTCAAACCTCTGCTACTCTAGGTGACACAGAGTATTCAATACTAAACCTGCAGTCTTCCAGAATCGTATGAGCCCGATAATTTGGTTCTCATTAGACATTCCTCATATTGAGTCATGTGGTATGGTTGCTTCTATACTGTTCGCTCTGGGTCATACCAAGTCTTATATCAATACTTTACAGCAATATTGCATCTTACAAGCTTGACCATTTTCAGTAAGACTATGATGGGAATTCTGTTTTATGCAAAGGACTCTCCTATTCAATGATGAAACCATTTTGACCCTTGGATTCATTGTCACTTTCACCTGATTAGATGTCCCATGTAACAGTCGACAAGGTCCACTTTGGGGAGGTGGCAAATACTGGTCTTCTGCACTGAGAGGTGTACAAACCCTGCAGTGTCATGATGGCTGCAGTTTGAAAAAAATGTTGGTTTGAGTACAGTGATTGCACTCTTAAAAAATAGGAACTACTTTTAAGTACAGTGACTCCACTCTGAAGTAATATGGTCTTTTTATGAAAGGTTCATTCTACTGACTTGATATTTACTTTTCAGAATGGTGTTTGGAATAAACATATACACTCTGTTAGTGTAATGTACTATGAAGTGCAGAGTATCTGACCTGCTGAATATCAGGACAGTATGAAATACTCTTTCCTAAATATGCAGTCATTCTTAGCTATGGCTTACTTCATGTTTTTTTAAAGCCATATAAAAAACACTTTGAGCAAATCTTGGTATAAACCACCAGAATCTTTGGTGTGTTTTATCCTGACTAATAAAAACAAATAAAGAAAATATTGTTTTACTTATCATTATATATTAATTCTATCCTGTACCAGTTACAGAACAGTTTCGTGTGTATTCAGTATGTCATCTTAGTCTTTGCAGGACAGAGAAATATGTGGTTCAAATTTCTCTCCCTTGAATATACTCTAGTGAAAGTTACAAAGATGTACACCCAAGTGTGAATACATGGCAGCATAATGATACATTATTTAAATAAGATAAATAGCATAAATCACTGTACTTAGTGTATGAAGATTTTTTTAGTGAATGTATCACTAGGTCCTACATCATAATCAAGGGAATCCATGTGATTTTTAAGGTTACAAGAGAAAGTTGGTTTTAAAATTATTTTGAGCCGAACTGTAATGGAGCAAATCAAGAAGAAGAAGAAAAAAAAAAGAATGCAGCATACATCTCAGTTGAATATGTGGACTATAGAATCAGGCAGATGTTTTATCACAGATGGTTAAAGATAACACGGAAAAGTGAAACACTGGAAAGTACAGGGAAGGAGAAAGGACAGATGAAGAAAAAAATAAAGGTAATAAGGATAACAGTACAGTTACTTGATTACTTGTTTACCTGGAGTAAGTTTAAGCAAGAGACCTATTAGTGGCCTATGCAAGGGCCATTCTAGGGAAGTAAGGGTGGGAAAAACAGACAGATCGACAGACAGACAGAAAGAGACAGACAGACAGACAGACAGACAGACAGACAGACAGACAGAGAAAGATGGAGGAAGAGAGATATAACTATGTAAACAAAACAAGGTTGCTAGGTGGTAGGAGTGATGACCAGCATAAGGAAAGTATGAAAGAAAAAAGTGACATGATATTCTAGTAATGACATCTCTTCATATATATTTGAAACATAGTCCTTATAAATATTCATTTACATATTGTCACTCTACAAATGATTGTCCCAAATACCACATTTTCTTGTATAACAAAAGTGAACCCTCTTGTAACTTGAAAAAAAAATTAAAGTAAACTACATGGTACAAAAATAAATTCTCAGCACATTTGGATATTTAAAAAGGTTCTCCACTTCCCTGTTCAGAATTGCAGAATGGCCTTCAGGATACCTGGTGAAGGTCTAAATTTTTGGTATGATAAATGAACCTAGTTGAGCAGGTGGGAGGGTGGGAGGGAGGGGTAGGAAGAGAGAAGGGAGGGAGGAGAGGGAGGGAGAGAAGAGAAAAGGGAGGGAGAAAGGAAGAGAAAAGGGAGGGAGGGAGGGAGGGAGGCAAAAGGGAGGGAGGGAGGGAAAGAAAATGAAAGGGAAGGGTGAGAGANGAAGAAGGGCAGAGAGAGAGAGAGAGAGAGAAGACGAAAGAACAACAACGACCCAGAGAGAGAAGAGAGAGAAGAGAGGAGGACTGAGAGAGAGAAGAGAAGATGGAAAATAAAGACGGCTGAAAGGGGCACAGAGAGAAGAGGAGGAGAGAGAAGAGAGAGAGAGAGAGAGAGAGCGCTGGAGGAGAGAAGAGAGAGAGAGAGGGAAAGAGAGAACCGAGAGACGAGAGAGAGAGAAGAAGAGAGAGAGAGAGAGAGAGAGAGAGAGAGAGAGAGGAGAGAGAGAGAGAGAGGAGAGAGGAGAGAGAGAGAGAGAGAGAGGAGAGAGAAAAAAAAGAGAAAGAGAATAAAGAGAAGACAGAGAGAGAGAGAGAGAGAGGAGAGGAGAGAGAGAAGAGAGAGAGAGGAGAAAGAGAGAGAGAGGAGAGAGAGGAGAGAGAGAGAGGAGAGAGAGAGAGAAAAGAGAGAGAGAGAGAGAGAGAGAGAGAGAGAGAGAGGAAGAGAGAGATGAGAGAGAGAGAGGAGAGAGAGAGAGAGAGAGGAGAGAGAGAGGAGAAGAGAGAGAGAGAAGAGAGGAAGGGGGATCTGCCCCGCGGGGAGATCGCGTGTTTAACTGCCTTCTCCTCCTGGGGAGCCAATTACGTGCGTGGTGTGATAAACTCGCGCAGTGATCTTGATGATGATATTACACGTGTGTTAGACTTGGGGAGGGGGGGCGAGGGAGGGAAGGGGGAGGGTGGTGGGAGAAGGGTGAGGGGGTGAGAGAGGGGGCGAGGATAGGGTGAGGGGGTGAGGGGGGTTGGTGGAGAGCGGATGGGTGCTAAGAGGGAAGGGTTGGTGAAGAAGGGGAGGCGGGGGGAGGAGGGAGGGAAAAGGAATGGAGGGAGGGTGTGGGATTAAAGAGGGACGGGGTTGGTGGAGGGAGGAGGAAGGGGAGGGTTGGTGGGAGGGAGGAGGGATGGGGGAAAATATGGAATTGAAGGGGTGGGTTACGGGGGAGAGCGAAGGGGGGGGTGAGGGAGGGAAGGGGGAAGGGGAGAACGGGGAGGCTTAAAATGGGGAAGGGGATGGTGGAGGAAGGGAGGGAAGGGTGAAGTGATGGGGGAATGATGGATTAAAAGGAGGGAAGGGAAACAGGGAGAGGGGTTTACAGGGGAGAACATGAGGATGAGGGAGTTGGGTGGAGGGAGAAAAGGGAAGGAGTGAGTTGGGTAGAGGAAGAGGGAGAGTGGGGAATGAGGAGGGAGTTTGGGGAGGAGGGAAAGTGTGGGGGGGGGGGAGGCTAGGGTAAGGGAGCTTTGGAGAAGAGGGAGCTAGGGTAAGGATAAGGGCGTGTGGAAGATAGGGATAAGGGAAGAAAGATGGAGGAAGGAGAATGAATAAATGAGAGGCTTTGTTCTTATCAATGCACCATTATCCATATGATTTATCTTTTTTATTACTCTTATTATCATTACACTTTTATTTTCTTTATCATGATCATTGCTGTTGTTCATTACTGTTACTTCTTTTATCATCATTAGGTTTTTTCGTTTATTATTTTCATTAATTAGCATCATTATTTGAATCATCATTATTGTCGTTGTTGTTATTATCATCATTATCATCACTGTTATCATTGTCGTCCTTACTATTATTTTGTGTTCTTTGTTATTATCAATGTTGTTATCATTCTTCTTCTTCTCATCATCATTATCATTATCATCATAGTTATTATTGTTATTATTATCATTATTTTCATTATCATTATCATTATCATTATCATCATCATCATTATCATTGTTGTTGTTATTATTGCAGTTATCATTATTATTATCATTATTATTATTATCATCATTAGTACTATCATTATGGTTACCATTATCATCATTATCATTACTAATATCATCACTAACATTTCCATTATCATTATCCTTATCATATTTTATTGCTATTATTACTGTTTCATTGTTATAAACATTGTTAACATCACTATTGTCATTATCATCATTGTCATTATGACGACAGTAATCAGGACAACAATAATGATGATAGATATTATTTTAGTAATCATAACAATGATGATGATGATAATGAAAGCTACAGTAATGACAGAATCAACGAGTGTGATGGTAATGATAAATGTCAAATCGTAATAATGATGATGATAATGATTATTTTGATTTTAATGATAATGTCGAAAAATACAAATAATGCCATACATAATGTTTTATCATTGATGTCACTGGTGATTATAATCATGAACACAGAATAGCTTGGACGAGAAAAAAAACAAAATAAAACAAATATCTGAAATACACAAAGAAAAATATAGGCGAATTGAGAACAAGAATAAAGAGTAACATAAAGGCCATAAGAACAAAGATTTAAAAAAAATCATAATAAACAAATTAAATGAGATATATAGAACCGAAGAAATAAAAGTAGAATTGAGAAAGAGATAGAGAAAAAAATCAACATCATAGATGAAATAACAATAACAAACAAACAAAATAAGATACATAGAGCCGAAGAAATGAAAGTAGAAATAAGAAAGAGAGAGAGAGAAAGAAAGAAAGAAAAGAAAAAAAGATAATGAATCAACGTCATATTTCCACGTCACCCAGAAACACTTGTAAACATGGCGGTATGTGACACGCTTGTTGACTCGCTGACGTTGCAATATATCTCATGTCACTCGGAAAGCGAAAGACGGAGCGAGGGAAGGGAGGTAGATAAATGGAGGATGAATGAGAGCGATAAAAGGGGGGGTAATAGGAAAGGCGAGAGCGCTTAATGGCCGCGTGCAAGGTTGATTTGCAAGATTGCGATGCTATGCCTCGGGTGGGAGGGAGGGGAGAGGGAGAGGGAGAGGGGAGGGGAAGGGGAGAAGGAAGGGGGAGGAGGAGGAACACACACGGGGGGGAAATAAGCTTTGGAGAAATGCGGATGTATACGGGTTCCTGTGTGTGCGTGTGGAGATACATACACATTCCGACACACACACACACACACATACACTTACGACACATACACATAAACACACTCACACACAAATCCACAGACATGCACACACACATACAGACACATACACACGCACACAAACACACACATATTCAAACCACAAATGCACATACACAAACATACATGTACCTATATAAATAAACACACACATTCACTCTCTCACTCAAAGAGATGTTGATACGCCGGGAAATATCTAAAAAAAATAATAATAGAAAAATAAATAAAATAAGATATATAAATAAAAAACATGAGCAACATAAAAATAAAAATAAATGAATAAAAAAACACCACTTGAAGTACAGAAATAAATCAATTTCTTTATCTAAACAGAATTTCAAATTCCTCTTGCTTCTCAGGGGAAATTACCAGCTTGCCAACTACCAACAGGAATCAGCCAAATGCCGAGGTCAGAGGTCAGGAAAGGTCGCTGCCTGTGACCCCGCGCGAGGTCGAAAAAGGTCAGTTTGATTGAAAAAATCTTATTTTTCTTGTTTGT
>NW_020870206.1:110000-137500 GCF_003789085.1 Penaeus vannamei | reverse complement strand
TTCTCCCTTTTCTTCTCTCTTGCATTCCCTCTTCCCATTTCTTCTTTACTCCACCTTCCTCTCCCTCCCTTCTTTCTTTCTTCCCTCCCCCCACTTTCCTCCTCTCTTCCTTTCTCTTTCTCTCGATCTTACTCCTTCTTCTCCTCTCTTCACCTCCTCCCCCCACTCCTCCTTCTATCTCTTCCCCTCCTTTCTTTCTCTCATTTCCTCACTCTCTCCTTCTCATCCTCCTTCTCCTCTTCCTCTCATTAATCTTTTCCCTGTTTTTCCTTCTCTTCCTCTCCTCCTCCCTTTCCTTCATGCCCCTCTCCTCCACCTTCTCCCTTCCTTTTCTCCTTCTCTTCCTCTTCTTTCAATTTCTCTCCTACTTCTCTCCTCTTCCTCCTCCTCTCCTACTTTCCTCTCCCTCTCTTTCTTTCTCCTTCCTCTCTCTCTCCTTCTTCCTTAGTATTCTTACCTCCTCCTCCTCCTGCTCCTCTTCCTCCTCCACCTCTCCTCTCCTTCCTTCTCCCCATCCCCTCCATCCCCTCCTCCTCCTTCCATCCTCTCCTTCCTCCTTCCATCCTCCTCCTCCTCCTTCCCTCCTACCCCTCTTTCCCTCCTCCTCCTTCCCCTCCTTTCCTACTCCTTCTCCTTCTCCTTCTCTTCTCTTCCTCACCATTCCTCTCCTTTCTCCTCCACATCGACCTCCTCCTTCCTCCCCCTCCCCCCCTCCCCCAGCCACGGGGTCACCCGGCGACGCACGGGGTCGCGATCTGTGATGGGAGCGCCGTTCACGTCAAGATCTCAAGATTCTTTTTTCTTCTCTTTTTTTCTATTTTTTTTTTTTTTTTTGTTGTCTCTCGATCTCTTCCTCCTCCTCCCTGGCCCTACTCCTACCCCCTCCCTTCCTTCTCTCCTCCCTACTCCACCCTTCTACTCTCCTCTTCGTCTCCTTCTCATTCTTCTACCATCTTCGTTTCTTCTTTTTCTTCCTCCCTTACCTTTCTCCATCTTCCTTCCTCCTCCTTCACTTCTCTCCTACTCCTCCTTCACATTCTCCTCCTCCTCCTCCTCCCACCCTCCCTCTCAGCCCTCTTGCTCCAAGGGGGGGGGGGTACACACATGGGGGGGGGGCGAGGAAGCGTAAGGGAGGGATATGTGGGGGGAGGGGAGGGGAGGGGAGGGGGAGGGAGGGGAGGGGAGGGTGTAGGGGGTCCGGCCTGCTCGCGTTTTGTACGAGTCATTGTGGGTAATGTACACGTGCTCAGGAGAGAGGGAGGGAGGGTAGGAGGGAGGGAGGGAGGGTAGGAGGGAGGGAGGGAGGAAGGAATGGAGGGAGATGGAGGGAGGATAGAGAGGGGAAGGAGGGAGAGAGGGAGATAGAGAGGGAGATAGAGAGGGAGGGAGGGACGGAGGGTTGGAGGGAGGGAGGGAGGATAGAGAGGGAAGGAGGGAGAGAGGGAGATAGAGAGGGAGAGAGAGAGAGAGAAAGAGAGATTAGATAGATAGATAGAGAGAGAGAGAGAGAGAGAGAGAGAGAGAGAGAGAGAGAGAGAGAGAGAGAGAGAGAGAGAGAGAGAGAGAGAGAGAGAGAGAGAGAGAGAGAGAGGAGAGAGAGAGAGAGAGAGAGAGAGAGAGAGAGAGAGAGAGAGAGAGAGAGAGAGAGAGTGTAGGGAGAGAGAGGGAAAGAGAGAGACAGTAGATAAATAAATCGATAAAAAGGCAGATAGACAGACAGATGAATAAACAGACAGATAGAGAAAGATAGGAAAGCAGACAGATAAAAGATAAAAATGCAGAGGAACTGAAACACTAGAGAACGAACAGACTTTGTATTTATAGATAGATTAGATAGAAACGTGAGAAGGAAAGCGAAAAAAGAATCGAAACGTAAAGTAAAGGAGAGCCGAAAGAAAGAAAACTGTATTAATAGAACAGGAAGAAGAAGAAATGGAAATAAACTAAAATAATAAATCAAATGATGATGATAATAATAATAATGATAATGATAATGATAATAATAATGATAATAATGATAATAATATGATTAATAATATAATGATAATGGATAATGAATATTGATAATGATAATGATGAGACTGCTACTGCTACTAGTTATAATAACATTAATGATGATGAATAAATTAATGAAATAATGATGATAATGATAATAATAATAATGATAATTATGATAATGATAATAATAATGATAATAATTATGATAATAATAACAATAATAATGATAACTATGATAATAATAACAATAATAATGATAATAATGATAATAATAATGATAATAATAACGATAATAACAATCATGATAATGGTAATGATGATAATAATAACAGTAATAATGATAATGATAATGATAATGCAAATATAATAATAATAACAATGGCAGAAATAGCAATAATGATGACAATAATATCGAAGATGATAAAATGATAACAACAATAGTAATAGTAATAATAATGATAATGAAAACAATAATAACAATATAATATAGAAGAAGTAGAGGAAGAAGAAAAAATGAGAAAAAGAAGGAAAAAAAAGAAGAAGAAGGGGAAGAAGGAGAAAAAGAAGAAGAAAAGGAAGAAGAAGAAGAAAAGAAGAAGAAGGAGAAAAAGAAGAATCAGAATTGAGAGAAAAAAGAAAGCAGACGACGATGCAGATGCCATTAAAACACCAGAAGAAGAAGAAGAGAAAGAAGGAGAAGAAAATTAAAACAGCAAGAAAGACCGAAGATTGAAGAAGAAGAAAAGAAAGATGAAGAAGAAGAAGAAGGAGAAGGAGAAGAAAATCAAAACAGCAGAAATGACCAAAGACCGAATAGTAATAATGATAATAATAAGAGAAAGAAGGAGAATAAAATTAGAAGAGTAGGAGAGACCAAAGACCGAAGAAGAGGAAGAAGAAAAATAAGAAAGAAGAAGAAGAAGAAGAAGAAGAAGAAGAAGAAGAAGAAGAAGAAGAAAGAGAAGAAAAGAAGAAGAAGAAGAAGAAGAAGAAGAAGAAGAAGAAGAAGAAGAAGAAGAAGAAGAAAGAAGAAGAAGAAGAAGAAGAAGAAGAAGAGAAGAAGAAGAAGAAAGTAAGAAAGAAGAAGAAAGAAAGAAGAAGAAGAAGAAAAAAAAGAAGAAGAAAGTAGAAGAAGAAGAAGAAGAAGAAGAAAGAAGAAGAAGAAGAAAGAAGAAGAAGAAGGAGAAAAAGAAGAAAAGAAGAAAGAAGAAGAAAGAAGAAGAAGAAGAAGAAGAAGAAGAAGAAAGAAGAAGGAGGAAAAGAAAATCAAGACAGCAAGAGAGACCGAAGACCGAAGGCCTTCCTCTTGATAAAGACCAGCGCGTATCTTAAAGGACGCGCGACGAAGCCATAACAAGAAGGGTTGAAGAAGACACGAAAGAGGAATTGACGTAATACAAGATAAGGAAGGAATCTCGGTGTCTTGTTCCCCCTCTCCTTCTACTTTTTTCGCTCTTTCTCTCTCTTGCTTTTCCTCTCTCTTTCTTTCTCTCGATGTTTCTCTCTGTCTCTCTTTCTCTGTCTGTCTGTCTCTCTCTCGATCTTCCTCTGTCTGTCTGTCTCTCTCTCTCTGTTCTCTCTCTCTCTCTCTCTCTCTCTGCCTGTCTCTCTCTCTCTCTCTGTGTCTCTCTCTCTCTCTCTCTCTCTCTCTCTCTCTCTCTCTCTCTCTCTCTCTCTTCTCTCTCTCTCTCTCTCTCTCTCTCTCTCTCTCTCTCTCTCTCTCTCTCTCTCTCTCTCTCTCTCTTCTCTCTCTCTCTCCTCTCTCTCTCCTCTCTCTCTCCCTCTCTCTCTCTCCTTCTCTCTCCTCCTCTCCCTCCTCCCTCCTCTTTCCTCCCCCTTCACTCCTCCCTCCCCTCCTCTCTTTCTCTCTATCCTTCTCTTCTTTTTCCTCTCTCTATTTCTTCCTTCTTTCTCCCCCCCCCCAATCCGCCACCAAGAAAGGTCACTCAATCTGATGTCTTGTTAAGGTCAGCGGTGACGGGTCAAAGGTCAAGAGTGGATTGCAAGAAGGGGTAAGGGAGAGGGGGGGGGGTTAAGGGGGTGGAAGAAGGGAGTAATGGGTAGGGCAAGGGGGAGGGGAAGGAGAAGGGGTTGGGAGAGGGAATGGGGGAGGAGAGTGGGAGGGGAAAGCAGGGGGGAGGGAGAGAGGGAAAGGAGAGGGAAAAGGGGAAGGAGGAGGAAGGAGGAGGAAGAAGGGGGCTAGATGGAGGGAAAAGAAGAGGGGAAGAGAAGAGGGAAGGTGGAGAGGGGAAGGGAGTGGGGTAGGGGGAGGAAGAAGGGAGCTAAAGGGAGGCGACGGGGGCAAGAGAAAATGGAAGAGGAGGGGAAGGAAGATGGAGAAGGGACGAGGAGAGGAAGAGGAGAGGGAGAAGAGGGAGGAAGAAGGGTAATAGAGGGAGGGCATGGAGGAAGGGAAGGGGGAAGGGAGCTGGGAAAGAGATAAGGATAGGAGAAGGAGGAAGAGGAGAGGGAGGGGTGGGGGGGGGGGGGCAGGGCACATAATGGGTGTGTAAAGGCGGGCGCAGTAATAAGGGATAAATATAGAAGAAGAAGAGGAGGAAAAGAGGAAGAAGAAGAAGAAGAAGAGAAGGAGGAGGAGAAGAGGAAGAAGAAGAAGAAGAAGAGAAGGAGGAGGAGGAAGAGGAGATGAAGGAGAATAAAAAGGAGAGGAAGAAGAAGAACAAGGAAGTAAGGAAGGAAGAAAGAGGAGGAGGAAAATGGAAAGGAGAGTAAGAAGAAGAAGAAAGAAGAGAGTTGAAGAGCGGAAGTAGAAAAAGAAAAAAAAGAGAAGAATGACGGTAACAACAATAATAATAACAATGATGATGATAATAAAAAATAATAACAATAATAACTATGGTCAAAATAAAAATGATAAGAGTAGCAAGAACAAAAGGAACTTAAAAGAACAAGAGAGTAAGAAAAAAGATAAATGAATAGACAAAAACAGATCTAATATCCCATGTAGTTTGAAGAACAGGAGAGACACTGAAGTCAAATTTATGGGCTAGAAGGGGGTCACATCCACACATATCTATATCCATATTAATATTTATAACTTATACATATATACATACACACACACCACACACACACACATACAACACACACACACACACACACACACACACACACACACACACACACACACAATGGTTGTGCGTGTTTGTGTGTGCGTGCATAAGGTGTTTATATACGCGAATAAACAGATATGTTTATGGGCTGAACACTGAACTGATGAACTTTAGGCTTACCTTTCGCCCTCCAATCAAAGGGTCAGTCCCAGAATGATCAGATTCTGGCCATCTGCCAAAGTGAATTTTATATAAACTTATTCCAGACGCATTCACTCTCCGCCATCCGTTGCAGCGATCATGGCGATAGGAAACGGTGATTTCTTCGGGATCGACCTGGGGGAGAGAGCTCGCTGAAGTCGAGGCACGTGGTAGGAAGGGAGGGATCCTGTTAGTGGAGGGATCCGTTTGGTATGCTCTGTATCCTTCTTCTCTCTCTCTCTCTCTCTTCTCTCTCTGCCTCTTCTCATCTCTCTCTCTCTCTCTCTCTGTGTGTGTCCCTCTCTGCTCTCTCTCTCATCTCTCTCTCGTCTCCTCTTCATCTCTCTCTCTCTCTACTCTTTCTCTCTCTCCATCTCTGCTCTCGCTCTCTCTCTCTCTCTTCCTCCCTCCCTCTGCCTCCTCCCTCCCTCTCCTCCCTCCCTCCTTTCGCTCCACGGCGAACGGCGAAAACCGAAGAGTCTGAAAGAGGCCACAGAATTCTGTATATTTTTCAATTCCTTGAGAAAAAAATCTAAAACGGGTCTGCTATTCACACGTTTATGATATAATGCAAATAATCTCTCATTTCTGTCTATTTTTTTCTCTTCCGTTATTTCTCGTCCCTTTTTCTCTCTTTCCCTCCGTCATTCCGCTTCTGTCTTCGCGTGCCTTCGCCTCCCCTTCACTTTCTCCCGACGCGACACCGAACTATGTCGTTTTTCATCGAAATCTGAAAATAAAACGAGATTGAACGTGTTTTACTTTCTAAAGGTTTGACCCAAACTGACCTGACTCGACCCGGGGAGGAAGGGAGCGGAGAGGAATAGACGAAAGGAAGGTGAAAGGAGAGAAGAAGGAGAAGAAAAAGAGGGAACGGAGGGGAATAGACGAAAGGAAGGTGAAAGGAGAGAAGAAGGAGAAGAAAAAGAGGGAGCGGAGGGGAATAGACGAAAGGAAGGTGAAAGGAGAGAAGAAGGAAAAGAAAAAGAGGGAACGGAGGGGAACAGACGAAAGGAAGGTGAAAGGAGAGAAGAAGGAGAAGAAAAAGAGGGAGCGGAGGGGAATAGACGAAAGGAAGGTGAAAGGAGAGAAGAAGGAGAAGAAAAAGAGGGAACGGAGGGGAAGGTAGACCGAAGGAAGGTGAAAGATGAGAGAAGGAGAAGAAAAAAGAGGGAGCGGAAGGAATAGACGAAAGGAGGTGAAAGGCCGAGAAGAAGGAGAAGAAAGAGGGACGGAGGGGAATAGACGAAAGGAAAGGTGAAAGGAGAGAAGAAGGAAAAGAAAAAGAGGGAGCGGAGGGAAATAGACGAAAGGAAGGTGAAAGGAGAGAAGAAGGAGAAGAAAAAGAGGGAGCGGAGGGAATAGACGAAAGGAAGGTGAAAGGAGAGAAGAAGGAGAGAAAAAAGAGGGAGCGGAGGGGAACAGACGAAAGGAAGGTGAAAGGAGAGAAGAAGGAGAAGAAAAAGAGGGAGCGGAGGGGATAGACGAAAGGAAGGTGAAAGGAGAGAAGAAGGAGAAGAAAAAGAGGGAGCGGAGGGGAACAGACGAAAGGAAGGTGAAAGGGAGAAAGAAGGAGATTAAAAAAGGGAGCGGAGGGGACGAAAGGAAAGTGAAGGAGAGAAGAAGGAGAGAAAAAGAGGGAGCGGAGGAAAAAGAAAGGAAGGTGAAAGGAGAGAGGAGAAGAAAAAGAGGGAGCGGAGGGGAAGACGAGAAGTGAAAGGAGAGAAGAAGGAGAAGAAAAGAAGGGAGCTGGAGGGAATAGACGAAAGGAAGGTGAAAGGAGAGAAGAGGAAAAGAAAAAGAGGGAGCGGAGAGCGAAGGAAGGTGAAAAAGAGGAGAGGGGAACAGACGAAAGGAAGGTGAAAGGAGAGAAAAGGAGAAGAAAAAAGAGGAGAACGGAGGGGAATAGACGAAAGGAAGGTGAAGGAGAGAAGAAGGAGAAGAAAAGAGGGAGCGGGGGGAACAGACGAAAGGAAGAGTGAAGGAGAGAAGAAGGAGAAGAAAGAGGGGGCGGAGGGGAAGACGAAAAGGAAGGTGAAAAGAGAGGAAGAAGGAGAAGAAAAAGAGGGAGCGGAGGGGAATAGACGAAAGGAAGGTGAAAGGAGAGAAGAAGGAGAGAAAGAGGGAGGCGGAGGGGATAGACGAAGGAAGGTGAAAGGAGAGAAGAAGGAAAAAGAGGGGACGGAGGAGATAGACGGAAGGTGAAAGGAGAGAAGAAGGGAAGAAAGAAGGAGCGAGGGAACAGACGAAAGGAGGTAAAGGAAGAAGAAGGAGAAAGAAAAAGGGGAGGCGGAGGGGAATAGACGAAAGGAAGGTGAAAGGGAGAAGAAGGAGAAGAAAAAGAGGGAGCGGAGGGAATAGACGGAATGAAGGTGAAAGGAGAGAGAAGAAGGAGAAGAAGAGAGGGAGCGGAGGGGAACAGACGAAAGGAAGGTGAAAGGAGAGAATAAGAAAGAAGAAAAAGAGGGAGCGGAGGGAACAGACGAAAGGAAGTGAAAGAGAGAAGAAGGAGAAGAAAAGAGAGGAGCGGAGGGAAACAGGACGAAAGGAAGGTGAAAGGAGAGAAGAAGGAGAAGAAAAGAGGGGCGGAGGGGAATAAGACGAAAGGAAGGTGAAAGGAGAGAAGAAAGGAAGAAAAGAAGGGAGCGGAGGGGAATAGACGAAGGAAGGTGAAGGAGAGAAGAAGGAGAAGAAAAGAGGGAAGCGGAGGGGAACAGACGAAAGGAAGAAGGTGAAAGGAGAGAAGAAGGAGAAGAAAAAGAGGGGAGCGGAGGGGAATAGACGAAAGGAAGTGAAAGAGAAGAAGGAGAAAAGAAGGAGGAGGGAGCGGGAAAGGTAGGGGAACAGACGAAAGGAAGGTGAAAGGAGAGAAGAAGGAGAAGAAAAAGAGGGAGCGGAGGGGAATAGAACGAAAGGAAGTGAAAGGAGAGAAGAAGGAGAAGAAAAAGAGGGAGCGGAGGGGAATAGACGAAAGGAAGGTGAAGGAGAGAAGAAGGAGAAGAAAAAGAGGGAGCGAGGGAATAGACGAAAGGAAGGTGAAAGGAGAGAAGAAGGAAAGAAAAAGGGGAGCGGAGGGGAATAGACGAAAGGAAGGTGAAAGGAGAGAAGAAGGAGAAGGAAAAGAGGGAGCGGAGGGGAACAGACGAAAGGAAGGTGAAAGGAGAGAAGAAGGAGAAGAAAAAGAAAGGGAGGCGGAGAGGAATAGACGAAAGGAAGGTGAAAGGAGAGAAGAAAAGGAGAAAGAAAAGAGGGAGCGGAGAGGAAACAGACGAAAGGAAGGTGAAAGGAGGAGAAGAAGGAGAAGACAGAAGTGCGGAGCGGATGAGGGATAGATCGAAAAGGGACGGGCATAGGGTGACTAGTGAGAGAGAAGAAGGAGAAGAAAGTGGGAGCGGAGAGCTATAGACGACACAGCGATCGGTGAAGGAGACGAAGAAGGCACGAAACACAACAAGAGGAGCGGGATATGTGTGTAGAGCGCGGGCACGCCACACGCTCGCGCTGGAGGTGAGAGACGTTATATTGCGCTGCCGACAGGACTAAGCTGCGCACGAAAGAGGCGGAAGGAGTAGAAGAGGAGAAGAAAAGAGGAGCGGAAGGAACGCGACACAGGGAAGGTGAAGGAGAGAAGAAGGAAAGAAAAAGAGAGGCGGAGAGGACAGAGCGACAAGGAAGGGTGAATCAGGAGAGAAGAAGGAGAAATAAAGACGTAGGAATGGGAAGAGGAGAGAGTTTGAAGAGAAAGGTGGAAGGGGAAGGAATGGAGAGTGCAATGAGAAAGGGAAAGAGAGCGAAGGAGGTAACAGGAATAAGGAAGCGCAGGAAAAGAAAGAGGAGATAAGAGAGAGAAAGAGAGTGGGAAGGGAGAGAGAAGGGGGATACGAATGAGGCTGAAGGAGGAAATGGGAGAGAGGAGGAAGAGGAAAGGAATGAGGAGACGGCGGCAACGAAATAAGGAGGTGAGGAGAAAGAAGGAAAGGGAAGGGAGGAAAAGAACTGAATGTTGAACAGTGGAATTATGGGACGCACGGTTAGGAGTATGTTAAATAGAGGGCTAGAGCTCGCACAGATAGGGAGCGCTCACGCACGAGTGAAGGACATGATTAGGTTCGCTGGAAGACGTATATGTGTTGGATCAACGTGATAGAGGTCACAGGTAGGTAATATGTCTCCAGGAGACTGTGTGTAGTTGCAAACCTGTAGTGGACGAGAGAGGAGCGAGGATAAGGAGGTTGGGGAGTACGATAATAAGGAGCAGAAGGAGAGCACGATGTAGAGAAGGACTATTGTGACGCGTCTATATGTATCTCGAAGATGAGATAGAGTAGAGAGATTGTTATTTATTAAGAGAAGGATGATGAGGAGAGGAGATGAAATGAGAGAGTGAAAAAAAGAAGAGAAACAAAAAGAACGATATTTCATCATCAGGAGATTCAGCTGACCTATGGATGCACGCGCGTCAGTATGTACATGAGATTTTCGCAAGAGAGTAGTAGCTGTGAAATGAAGGGATTAAATTAACAGTTGGAGGGGTAGAGGAGGTCAGTCGGGAGACACAGGACCCGACTAACCACAAATCGTCGATAAGAAAGAAAATGAGTGGATTAAACGAGACAGGAGAGAGAAAGTTCGCGATAAACTGACTGTCAAAGATCGGAGCAGAGAGAGCGAGATGAACGCCTCTCCCCCCTTCTCTCCCATCGCTCACGACATACGCCCCGCCCTTTTCCCCATTTCTCCTCCCCCTCCTTTCCCCATGCCTCCTTCCCTTTCTTTACATCTCTCTGTCCCTCCCCCTCTCCATCCTTCCTCCTCCTCTTCACATCCTCTCCTCCCACCTTTTCTGAGACATCTCCCCTTCTCCCTCCTTGCTTCCCCATCCCTCGTTACCTCCCCTTATTCCTCATCCTCGCCCCCTCCTCGTCCATCACTCGCTCTACTGTCTCTATAGCAGGATATAGCAGCATATATGGTCGCGACCCTGTCGATTCAGCATCATCTATCAGATTACATGATAGAGCGATTCCAATCCCCCTTCTTCCCAGTGCCTCTGATGCTCCTTAGGCTTGCGATCAATGCAGCAGTAGTTGGCTTCGCGGCCGCGCTGCCTGATATATACCTCGTGCGCGATATTAGCTCACGTTCAAGCAGGAAGCTTGATCGGGCTGATCTGACTCGTGCTGACGATTGGCCTCGCTAACTGTGCACACATCTCCGCGCGTGTCGACACTGCTGCCTCGCTGCGGCGGAGCCGGGCAGCACGCGGGATAGCGTGACACACACTCGTTGCACACGCTCTCTCTCACTCGCCGAGCTCACGATCGCTCCCTTCTTCACATCTCCTCTTCTCTTCTCCCCAATCGATTAGGCTTCGTCTCAATATATAAGAGAAGCAGTTGACGTTCGTAGGCTCGCTAATAACTCTGGATATCTACTGCGCTTTGACCTCGATCACGGCTCGGAAAGCGTCACCTCATGGAGGTCATTGCTTGTGCGCTGTGGTGCAGCGATGACGGGACGACTCGCACAAAGCGATTACAGATCTTCGTAGTAGGCGCGCTGATTACAGGCTTCAGAGTCATCCACGCGCAACATGCCGCTCACCTTACTCCGCCCATCTCTCCTACCCCTCCCTTTTCCTCAATCCTCCGCCTCCCCTCTTCTCCGCATTACTTCTCCCCCTCTCCCATCCCCCTCTCCTTCTTCCCCATTCTCCTCCCCCTCCGCTTCCTCCCCACCTCCCCCTCCGCCTTTCACTGACTACACTGCTTAAGTGTCGATAACTCCAGGCACTTGCCAATGACATCATCGTCTCTATTCGCCTATGCCTTCTTTGTTCACCCGTCCGAATGTATCAGTAACGACACGTACGTTCCCTTGTATGTGCACTTACACTTACATGTCCGTGCACGTATGTGAGCGCATGTACACACACCCAGTTACAACTCAACCACGCTCGCATGTAAGTAAGCTCATACACGTACACATACACGTACACACGCCCATGTACACATTTGCAAACACATGCATTGATACGCCGACACGATGATAAGCAAATACGTACAGAGAGTTGATGGAAATGGCTGTACTTGTTCACGAGAGATATTGGACTTTGGAACTTTGGGAAGCGGTCTGCAATGATATTTCTGAGAGAGAGAGAGAGGAGAGAAGAAATTTTTATTTTATTTTATTTTATTTATTTTTTTTTGGGGGGGGGAGCGCATTTTGCTGCGGTTTGCTCCGCAGTGTTTTTGTGATCTTGTTTTGTTGAATGATCATATTATATATATATATATCATATATATATATATACGTATATATACATATATGATATATATATATATAATATATATATATATATATATATAGCAATATATATATATATTACAGGAGGAGGTATGGCTCACGGATAGAGAAGGCTACGTGCGAGCATATTCTACAATATATGGGGTGTTATGATTATCACTGACCTGATTGAGGATTAGTTAGTGATGACCTCATGATATGAAGAGGGCGTGGGGGTAACACCCAAGTGTAACGACGCGTGTAAAGAGTATAGGTATCTGCGGGGTCGATGTATCGCGCTGATAGGCTGGCCTAGATAGCTCGGACAGCTGTCTGGGTCGGTCTGAACGAAAGCACAGTTACAATCACACACACATGGTGTGTAGCGCGCGTACACACCCACACACAACACCTCGTTAGGTTGTGTCGGGCCGACGACTGCAACGTACGCTCTGATATAGATACGCATATACAGAGGGGTTGACATACATATATCTTATGTGATAGTGGGATCAAGTACGTAACAGTTGAGGTGTATATGAGTGGCTGAGACTGTATATATATATACTATATATATATATATAATGTATATAATGTGTGTGTGTGTGTGTGTGGTGTGTGTGTGTGTGTGTGGTGTCTGTGTGTGTTGCGTGCGTTGTTTGCTCTCGCTCGCCTGGTAATATAGTTCGGATAGTGGTGCTATATCGCAGTGTCTTTACGCCTTTGGCTGCAGGATCGGTGAAGTAGTGTATGCTGATTGTCACGTAGATGCGGTGGCTCGCTCGCTCTGGTGTATATGATGTCGATGTTAGCTCGATGTGAATGTGCTTGGAGAGGCTGTTGCTGTAGAGTGTTGTGTTAGCTAGATCTGTAAACATTCGTGAATTAGCCGATATATGCATGCGCTGAGTATAAGCAAGATTATTTATTCTCTATATTATTGCATGTCGCGGTAACACTCGCTGTAGTACTGTGCGAGTAGGCGCTCTCATGACTATACATATCCTGTGGTGTTACTCTCTGGTGGAGAGCTCAGCTGGGAAGAAGTGCCGGCAGACGGCCGTTGTTTAAGGATCACATGACAGTGCGATGGAGTACATATATATATTTATTACATATGTGCCTATGCAATATGTGCTATGTGTCTGTAATATATACCTATAATATCTATATATGATATATAATATACTATATATTATAATATTACTATAGTATATATATATATATATAATACACATCATATATATATATATATATATATATATATATAATATATATATATATATATAATATATATCATATATATATATATATATATATAACGTAATATATACACATATATATGTATATACATAGATAGATAATACAATAAGAGAGACTCTCGACTATATAGATACACACACAAACACCACAGACACACACCACACACATATATATAAAACATATATGCTATAACGAGATAGAGAATGCGTGACTATGACGGTATAGTGTGTATCACTGGAGGAGACAAAGATTGTCTCTCTTTGTTCTTTTTTTATCAAATTCAAGACAACTCCGCTCAAAACCAACTCCCCTTCCCCCCCCTCCACCCCCCTCCTAACCCCCTCCTACTTCCTCTCCTCCCCCACCCCTTCCCCCCCCCCTCCAAAAAACCCACGTCCAGACCCTCCGCTTTAATAGATTTATCACGACCCCAAAAGCCGTGCAATAAACCTTGATTAAAAACTCCACTTGCTGGGAGGTAGCGACGCTGGACGGGGAAAGGGGAGACATAAATATATAGAAAGAGACGAAAAAAGGAAGATAAATAAAAGAAAAAAAAAAAATGAAGTCATTAGAGGGGGATTCCAATATTATAGGGGAATACGGGGGAAGGGGGGGGAGGGGGAAGGAGAGGGGAGGGTGAAGGGGAGTGAGGGAGGGAGTGAGGGAGGGACAGTTGGGGCTAAGGAGCTTTGAGAGAGATTTGGAGATCCTAAAACGGAGAGAGGGAGAAAGGAGGAACAACGGGGAACAAGAGAAACAAATGATGATCAGATATGATTTTTTGATTGATAGATAGATCAGACAGACAGATAGATAGATAGCATAGATAGATAGCTAGATAGAGCGCTAGTCTGTGAGAGAGAGAGGTTGAGCGTATTAGTTGAGAGTGCAAGAGAGAGAAGAATCGAGAGAGCAGAGAGAGTGGGTGACGTCGAAGAGCAGAGAGAGAACGAGAGAGCAGAAGATGTGCGGTACAGCACGCACGCAGGACATTGAGAATGTGTATGAGAGGAGGAGGAGGAATGAGACGCGAGGGCGGTAGAGGGTCAGGGAGAGATATGATATATGTGTATCGGAGGTAAGAAGGAGAGAGAGCGTAGAGATAGATGAGAGGGAGGTATGTGCGCTAGCAAGGCTTGGAGGGAATAGCAGGAAATAAGAAGGTAGACAGCACACAATCATTCAGGACGCACAGACAAGAAGACGGGAGGTGTGGGACAGCAGACGAGAGAGACATGCCTATAAAAGAATCCGGAAAAGAGGACCGGGGGAGAGGAGATGAATTGAGATAATGTCAGGTAGGAGCGGATAAGCATTGAGAAGAACGACAGCATGAAGGAGGGAGACGCCGGATGTACGTAGAGGAGGGGGTGAGAGAGCTGCGAGAGAGAAGCTGAGAAGGGGACGGGAGAAAATAATGAAGACGAGCACGAAGGGTTCGCAGACCACAAGCGGTGGGAGCGTAGGGGAGATCTGATACAGAGAGAACCGGAGAACCGAGACGCAGAGAACAGACCGAGGCGCTACGAAGAGGACGAGAGACCGCAAGTAGAGAAGAGAGCGGTAGTGAACGAGAGGACGGCAAGACGCGTAGAGACTGAAAGACCGAAAGACCGTAGAGCACAAGAGACCGAGAGACTGATACTAGACGCACAGAGAATACTGAGCGAAAGACCGGAGAGATCAAGACGACCCAACAATCGACGGGAAGACCTGTAGAGGAGCCTGAGTAGGCTACCCACGTAGTAGCCAGACGAAGAAAGACGGAAGCGGAGAATTTCATAAGACGCCAGAGAAGGGTGGTATTGCTGAGATTGCGAAGTACGTAAGATCCACGAACACGATATACCGCTTCGTATTTACCTGAGCGGAGCTGCTGTGATCAGATCTAGGAGTAGACGGGCTCGATGGATGTCTGAGAGTTGAGTACATTCGGGAGTGAGACGAGTATAGATGGTCTCCTGATGTCAGGATGTACATAGATATACACGCGTCATTACGCTTCGGTGGCGTCATAAGTAGGCTGAGGGCCTTTGAGCAGCGGATGGAGAAGGCTTCGCGTCGGTTAGAAGGAGAATCACTGCAGAACGGAGAAAGTGGAGAGTGCGCGGCGCACGTGATGGAGAGATAGATCAGCGGGCGCACGCGATAGTATGCATGGTGTATGTGGCGTGATCGAGTACATGCGTAAGAGTGTGCTCTGTACAGCCTAGAGGGCGCCTAAGTAATAATCGTAGGACGGGAAGCGAGGGTCGAGGAGCGATCTGGTAGTTCGCACGCGCATGGGATGTTAGTTGCACGACTTATTATATTCCCAAGGAGTAGGGGCGAGAGACCGAGCAGACGAGAAACCGAGAGATACCGAAGAGAAACCGAGATAGGAGTCGTAAACTCCAGAAACTCCTTTTTCGCAGTTTATCTCTCTCCTGATCGGCCAATCCTTCCCAATCCTTTGTGAGCGACTGACATGTTATTTGTGCATGAACAGGGCATCAGTCAGGCGCATGTCACTTGTGAACAAAAGTCGTAGGAGTTATTGCACAATATTGATCATCACTTCCTTCTCTTCTCTTCTTTTGTCTTCCTCATTCTTCTGTTCTTCTTCTCTCTCCTCCTTTCTTCCTTTTACCTTTGCTCCTTGTTATTTGTTTATTTTTGGGATTTTCTTTTTTTATTCCTCGTTTTTAAAAAAATTATTTCTCATTATTTTTTTTCTTCTTCTCCTTTTCTTGTCTCTCTTCCTTCTCTCATACCTACAATTTCATTAATGTCTTTTATTCATTGTCTTTTGTATATTTCTTTCATTTCTTTTCTTCCACCAAAATGACAAAAAGACGACCTGTAAACCTAAATGACCTGTTATGACTCGTTTTCAGTGACCTGTTTCCCCGTAGGTCTAAAATCCCTGAATATCTAGCTTATCTTTAATTTTATTGCCATTTTTGTCTCTTATTTCATTCTAATTTTAGACTATTTTCTTCCCAGAATAAAAAAAAGAGATATTTTTAGGTGACCTGTTGACCCGACATTGTTCAGTGACCTCTGCACTTGATGGCTTGACCTGGGAAAAAGGGACTTATTGACTACTGACTTTTGATATGAAATGTTTGACCCTTTTCAATATTATTCTTGTACAATCAATAGAATGCAATTGCTGGATATGATGATAATTATTGTAATGATGAAGGTAGTGAGAGTTATAAAGATGATAATGTTGATGATAATGATAATAATAATGGTAATGATAATGATGATAACAATGATAATAATAATAGTAATAATAGTAATAATAATGATGATGATAGTAAAAGTAATTAATGATAATAATAATAATTAATAATAATGATAATTAATATAAATAATATTGCAATAGTAATGATAATGACAATAACGATAGGGATAAAAACACAAAATGACAAATAATGATAGTGTCAACAACAACAACAGCAAAAAATAACAATGGTAATAATAAATATTATTGATAATAATAATATTAATAATAATGTAATAATAATAATAAATAATAAATAATAATAGTGTAGTATAGTAGTAATAATAGTAATGATAATAACAATAACAAACAAATTATTATAATAATAATAATAATAAGGACAATAATAAAAATTGTAATGATAATAATAATAATAGTAATAATTATAACTAATAATAATGATGATAGTATGATAATAATAATGTTAATAATGATCAATAATCAATAATGATACTAATGATAACAATGATAATAATGATAATGATAATGATAATAGTATCAATAACAATTAAATAGGATAGTAATTATAATAATGACAATGATGATGATAATGATAATGATAATGATAACAGCAGTAATAGTAATGGTAATATGTGATGATAATGGGAATGGTATTAGTGAATATAAACAATAATAATGAACTGATAACAATAATGATAATAGTATCAATGATATAATAATATATGATATAATGATAATAATAATATAATAATAATGATGATAATAATAGGATAAAAAACGACGATAATGATATAATGATGATAATGATATAATTATGATAATGAAATAATAAAGATAATGATAATGGTGATAATATAACAGTAATAATGATGCATTGATGATGTTGCTACTAATACTACTGATACTAAAATGATGAGGATGATTATGAAGTTGAGGAAATGGGAGTGGATTTGGCAATGCTGCTAATGATAACGATAACAACAATAGGAACAACGATTTTACTAATGACATCATTTGTGCTTCTTGTCCTGCCAGTTCTCTCTCTTTTGTCTGTCTCTCGCTTTCTCTCTCTCCCGTTTCCCCTGTCTGTTTGTATGCTTGTCTGTCTGTCCGTCTCTCTGTCTGCCTCTTTTTACCTCTCTCTCTCTTCATATTTTTCCTCCTTTCAAGGCGCCTAACACCCACTCCTTGAACCACTCATATCTCACACTCTCTCCCCAACCCTCCCTTCCCCCCTCTCCACCCTCTCCTTCCCCTCTCCCCCTCTCTTCCCCTCTCCCCACCCTCCCTTTCCCCTCTCCTCCCCCTCCCTTCGCCCTCCTTCAGCGGCGAGCGAAAGAGCGATACAATCACGTTATCGCTAACTAACTAACCGACTCGCACCGGCTTTCGGCTCGTAAACCGAACGGGCGTCGAGTTTCTGACAGCGGCTTTCGGCTCCGCTCGGGTCCGTTCGGCTCCGCTCGGGTCCCGTTAGACTCCCTTCGCCTCCGTTCGGGTCCTCTCGGGTCCTGTCGGGTCTTTTGCGTCGGCCTCTCTCCATCACCGCCGACAATCCCCGCCAAATAATTTATTGGCTTTTTCGCGCCATAAAGGAGCGCGCTTCGGACAACCTTTGTTAAGCCAGTGTTATATACTCGAGTTTTACTTCATGTTTATATTCCCGACGAAGAACTTGGCTGGCGAATAGAGACGAGACGAGGAGGGGAGAGAGGAGGTGGGCAGAGGGAGAGAGAGACAGAGGGAGATGGGAGAGGGGGAGACAGAGAGAGATAGGGAGAGGGGGAACAAGGAGAGAAGGGAGACAGAGGAGGATAGGGAGAGGGGGAGACAGGGAATTAGGAAGAGAGGTGAGGCAGGGAGAGAGGGGAAGAAGAGGGAGATGGGGAGAGGGGGAGACAAAGGGAGATAGGCAGAAGGACAGGGAGAAACATAGAGAGAAGGAGAAGAGGGGAACAGACCGAATTAGATAGGGAGGAGGACAGGGAGAGGAAGACAGACAGGGAGAGGAAGGGCGATAGATAGAGGGAAATTGTAAGAGGGACAGAGAGAAGGAAAGGGAGAAAGAGAAATGAGGGATAAACAGAGGGAGATTTCCAAAAGGCCCGTGAGAAAATGAGATAGAAGGAAGGGGGAAAAGGAGACAGCAGGGAGAGGGAAGACGAGGGAAAGAGAGAGAGAGAGAGGAGAGAGAGAGAGAGAGAGAGAGAGAGAGAGAGAGAGAGAGAGAGAGAGAGAGAGAGAGAGAGAGAGAGAGAGAGAGAGAGAGAGAGAGAGAGAGAGAGAGAGAGAGAGAGAGAGAGAGGGAGAAGGAGACAGAAAAGGAGAAGAAAAGGGAGACAGCCAGAAAGATGAAGAGGAAGAGAAAGGGGGAGATTAGGAGAGGGACACAGAAAAGGAGGGAGAGGGAGTGGAGAACATATAGAAAGAACAGAAATGGGAGAGTTAAAGAGATAGGGAAGGGAGATTGAGAAGGAAAAGGAAAAGGAAAGTTATAGGGAGAGGGAATAAGAGAAGGAAAGAGAGAGAGAGAGAGAGAGAGAGAGAGAGAGAGAGAGAGAGAGAGAGAGAGAGAGAGAGAGAGAGAGAGAGAGAGAGAGAGAGAGAGTACAGATAAAAAGGACCGACAGAAAATCATAGAAAGAATATAAAGAAGGAGAGAGGAAGAGAGAGACTGACGAAGGAAGGGTAATCAAGACAGGGAAAAGAAGAAGAAGAAGAAGAAGAAACAAGAAGAAGAAGAAGAAGAAGCAGAAGAAGAGAGAAGAAGAATCATAATCAGAAGAAGAAGAAACAGAAGAAGAAGAAGAAACAGAAGAAGAAGAAGAAGAAGCAGAAGAAGAAGAAGAAGAAGAAACAGAAGAAGAAGAAGAAACAGAAGAAGAAGAAGAAGAAAAAGAAAGAAGAAGAAAAGAAAGAAGAAGAAGAAAGAAGAGAAAGAAACAAGAAGAAGAAGAAGAAAAGAAAGAAGAAGAAGAGAAACAGAAGAAGAAACAGAAGAAGCAGAAGAAGCAGAAGAAAAAGGCGGAGACAGAAGAAGAAGAAGCAGAAATAGAAGAAGCAGAAGAAGAAGCAGAAAGCTAAAAAAAAAAAAAAAAAAAAAAAAAAAAAAAAAAAAAAAAAACACGCATTATTATATCGTCCCGCGTATTACGACGCGCATAGACGCACATGCATCAGCACCGAGCGACCTGAATATACACATCGACGAGCGATCGATGGATACACAACAGGTATCGACTATGCAATCAGTAATTATGGGGCGCCGTATATGGACCTCGACCCCGAAATGTTCATCTGGGCCATTGAACGACGTCAGAATCCCCCTCTCCCCCAAGCCCCCATCCCCCCTCCTCCCCCACGTCAGAATCCCCACCCCCTCCTCCTCCCACCTCCCCCACCTCCCCTTACTCGGTCCATGATTGTAAATAATATCTCTCACCTGACGTTCTTTTTGAGGTGAATATTAAAGGTTGGTGGGTTGGGGGGTGGGGTGGAGGTGGGGGGGGGAGGGGAGGTGGAAGGGAGTTGGGATGGGGCTAGGGGGAGGTTGGGGGGGATGGTTTGGGTGGGAGGGAGGAAAGGGGCAGGGGGAGGGAGGTTGAGGGTGGGGGGAAGGTTGGGGGGAGGGGAGCGCTCTCGACCGTTTATTAAGGAGCTCTGAAGACGCTTTTTAAAACGGGGGAGGGGGAGGAGGAGGGGGTGGAAAGGGGAGGGGGGACGGAGGGGGGAGGTGGAGGGAGGGAGGGAGGTGGAGGGAGATGGAGAGGTGGAGGGAGGGAGGTGGGAGGAGGGAGATGGAGGGGAGGGAGGGAGGTGGAGGGTGGGAGGGAGATGGGAGGATGGGGGAGGGAGAAGGAGGAGGGAGGAGGGGGAAAGGGGGGAGGAGGGGGGAGGGGAAGGAGGAGGGGGGGAGGAGGGATGGATGTGTTATATGGATTTCGTTCGCTCTCTTTCATTTTTTTTTGTCTGTCTGTGTGTCTGCGTCTGTCTCACTTCTATCTCGATCAGTCTCTCTCCCTGTCTCTGTCTCTATTTGTTCTGTCTGTCTGTTTGTCTTTGTCCGTTTGTCTATCTGTCTCTGTCTTTTGCATTCTATGTATCTACCTATCTGTCTGTCTGTTTTTTTTTATCAGTCTCTCTCCCTGTTTCTGAGTCCCTGTCTCTTTCTGTCTGTCTGCCTGTCTTTGTCCGTCTGTCTATTTGTCTCTGTCTTTTGCATTCTGTGTATATACCTATCTGTCTGCCTATCTGTTTGTCTTTTTTTGTTTAGTTTTTTGTTTTTTTACATTCTGCGCATCTACCTGTCTATCTGTCTGTCTTCCTCCCCCCCCTCTCTCTCTCTATCACTCTCTTCCTCACTTTTATTTCTACCTCACACTTATCTAACATTTATTCCTTGTCCTGAAATCTGTAAAAAAAGAAAAAAAAAAAGTAATGAGACTATAAATCAAAACGATGATAGATCTCCTCTCCCTCCCCCTCACCCCCCCCCCCAAAAAAGGATACAAAAGCAAGGTTGCGATGGGTGGAGTAAGAGAAACGCGAAGATGTAAACGTAATCTGGCAATACTGCACAGGGGGTTTGTTGCTGGTGGGATATGGGAACACTGCGCATCGCCTGTGAACTTGAGATTTCAAATTTTCGCAATAATATCTCCTTGAGAAAAGAAAGGGATTAAAAAAACCTTTGTCGTCTATCTAGTTCACTTTAATCTAATTATCTCTGTTGGTGCATTGGTATGTACTTCTTAGACAGGTACACTTTCTAGAACTTACAGTCTAGAATACTTTTACATTATCTAATATAACACTAGGGACCTTGTTACATAATATGCTATATTAAGTCTATTTATATACCACAAGAAACCCGCTTATAAGTCTACTGAAACCCACCTAACTGTATATTCCATAAGTAACCCACTTTTATGTTAACTCAAATCCACTTACATACAACAGGGGCCCCACTTATATGCCACATTAAGCACAACCACATACTACAAAACTACAGTGTTTTCTACATTTCACCCGAAAACCACATAAAACCTCTTCTATATCAAATTTAAGCCCACCTACATACTTACACACACTAAAAAACCTACTCCTGTGTTTCCCCCTAACAAACCACATTAAAACGCACTTATATGTCAATTTAAACCGACCTAAATACTTACACACAGCGAAGAACTCTACTCCTGTGCCCCCCCCCTCCCGACAAACCACATTAAAACCCACTTATATGTTGATTTAAGCCCACTTACATATACACACTGAAGAACCTACTCCTGTGAAACCCACTCAAACCGACTTACACACAGCAAAGAACTCTAGTGCCCCCCCCCCCCGACAAACCACATTAAACCCACTTATAAGTCAATTTAAACCCACCTACATACTTACATACACTGAAGAACCTACTTCTGTGTTTCCCACCAACAAACCCCATTAAAACCCACTTATAAGTCAATTTAAACCCACTTACACACACAACGAACTATCCCTGTGTTTCCCACCACCAACAAACCCCCTTAAAACCCACCTTCCACGCTGCATAGAAATCGCCCACCTACCCACACACAACCCCACTCCAATTAGCTCTTACAACCCACCAGGTAGACCACGTCGCACCCACCTCCATAAGATCTACCACAGACTTACGACCTCCAGCCCACCACAGCCCACTCACGCCCACCTCACCATGTACTTTAGTTCGGCATAGTGTGGATACTCGATGTTAGATATTAGTGAAAAATTATACGCTAAGAGATTAGTGGAAGAGCAAGGGCTGGGGTGTGTTGCAAGGTGCAAGAGGGAGATGCAGGAGGAGGGAGAGTGATAAGAAGGGGGAAAGGGATAATTAAGGAGGGGATCTGGGTCGGGGAGAGAGAGAGGGTTAGGAGAAAGGAGAGGGAGAGGGGAATGGAGGAGAGGGAGAGGGAGAAGGGAAAGGATAGGGTGAGGGGGAAGGGAGGGGGAGAAGGTAAAGGAGAGGGAGAAGGGATAGGAGAGGGAGAGGGAATAGGTGAGGGGGAAGAGAAAGGAGAGAGGGGGGGAAAAAGAGAGGGAAAGGAGGAAGGAGAGGGAGAGGGAGAAGGAGAAGGGAAAGGAGAGGGAGAGGGGAAAGAAGATGAAAATGAAGGAGGAAAGGAAATTGAAGAAAATCCTGGGTAATGAAAAAAACAACAACAGAGACATGAAAGGGGAAGGTGGCTGAAATAAAATGAAAGAAAACATAACGAAGTGAGGAAAGATAATGAACAAAGAAAAAAGAGAAAAAAGGAAAAAAAGAAACCAAACGATAAAATAAATAAACAACAGCAACAACAACAAAACACAAATGAAGAATCAAGAAAACAAAAAAAGGAAAGACCCCCCCCCAAAAAAAAGAAATTGAAGAAAATCCTGGGTAATGAAAAAAACAACAACAGAGACATGAAAGGGGAAGGTGGCTGAAATAAAATGAAAGAAAACATAACGAAGTGAGGAAAGATAATGAACAAAGAAAAAAGAGAAAAAAGGAAAAAAAGAAACCAAACGATAAAATAAATAAACAACAGCAACAACAACAAAACACAAATGAAGAATCAAGAAAACAAAAAAAGGAAAGACCCCCCCCCAAAAAAAAGACACTACCAGCCCATACCACGAAACCCACAGCCAAAGAAAAGAAATACCCCCCCCCACTATCTCAGCCCCAACCCTCCCAGAGCCGATAAATTTTCCCCTCGACTCTCGCCCTCGACGTATAAACAAGGTCCACCCGATGGAGAAATTCATTTAATCGTTAAAGTAATTCAGACGATACACTTCTAACCAACACTTACAACACGTAATTAAACATGACTGACACTATAAATCACAGGCCGTGACATGCTTCGAGGTGTTGTTGACAGGGGGGGCTTGACAGTGTAGCTCAGTGTACTGGAAAGCGTTGGTACGGTGGTACAGTGATGGCGGGGGGGGGGGAGAATAGGAAAGGGAAGGAGAGAGGAGATAGGGAGGAGAGGAAGAGGGAGAGAGAGGAGAGGGAGAGGGAGAGGGAGAGGGAGGAGAGAGGAGAGGGAGAGGAGAGGGAAGAGGGGAGAGGAAAGGAGAAGGAGAAGAGAGAGAGAAGAGAGAGAGAGAGAGAGAGAGAAGAGAGAGAGAGAGAGAGAGAGAGAGAGAGAGAGAGACAGAGAGAGAGAGACAGAGAGAAGTACAGATGAAAAAACAAGACAGAAAATCACGGAAGAACGTAAAGAAGAAGGAGAGGGAAGAGAAAAGACTGACGAAGGGGGGGGGGGGGGTTGCTCCGACTCATCCTCATTAACTCGTGAAAAAAGTGTTATAGTTAAGGTTGTGTCTACGTCTTTTTGTTCTGTCTTTGTGTCTTATTCCATCTGTCTGCTTGTCGGATTTTTCGTTCTGTTTTCGGGCTGTGTTTGTTTGTTTGTTTCCGTTTTCTGTCTGTCTGGCTATCTGTCTGTCCGTCTGTCGGTCCGTTTGTCCGTCTATCTGTTCCTCTTCTGTCTTGTCTGTCTGTCGCGCGCTGCCAGTGGATGGTAACCCCGGCCATTCCTTGCACACAGGGGGAGATTTGAAAGGAAAAATGAAACAGACAGCATGTCACAGCAAAGAATATCCATTGTAACAAATGAAATTAAAACTAGATTTTAATCTCTCTCTCTCGCTCTCTGTCACTGCAAAGAATTTCTCTCTCTCTCTCTCCCCTCCCCTCTCTTGTCTCTGTCTGTCTCTCTCTGTCTGTCTGTCTCTCTCTCTCTCTCTCTCTCTCTCCTCATCTCTCTCTCTCTCTCTTCTCTCTCTCTCTCTCTCTCTCTCTCTCTCTCTCTCTCTCTCTCTCTCTCTCTCTCTCTCTCTCTCTCCTCCCCTCTCTCTTCTCTA
The DNA here is from genome assembly GCF_003789085.1 of Penaeus vannamei. Lineage (NCBI taxonomy): Eukaryota > Metazoa > Arthropoda > Malacostraca > Decapoda > Penaeidae > Penaeus > Penaeus vannamei. The sequence continues at coordinate 113,560 of NW_020870206.1, read as the reverse complement.
CAAGCAAAGAATATTCATTGTAAACAAATGGAATTCAAACCAAATCTTAATCTTAAAAAAATTCCTTCGTATTTTTCCTTCGCGCCCACCCCACCCCCACCCCCACCCCCACCCCCTACCCGTCGCTTTCTCGTCCTTATTAACACCCCTTCCCTTCTCGCAAAGTGTCTGTTTGCCGATTATTAATCACGATGCGCTTAAATATATCGGGCGTGATAAGGGAAGGAGGGTGAGGGGGGGGGGGGTGTAGGAGAAGGAGGGTGGTAGGGTTTGGGGTAGGGGAGGAGGGGGGTATGGTAGGAGGAGGAGGGGGGTTAGGCGGGAGGGGGGGTATAGTAGGGGGAGGTCCAAGGAGGGGGGGCTAAGTGTGGGGTGTGGGGGAGTCTAAGGTGAAGAGGGGCAAAGAAGGGGTGAGAGGGGTAGGGTAGGAGGACCAAGAAGGGGATAAGTGACGGGGAATGAGTCCAAGTGAGTCCAGAGTAGGAGGAGGGGTGAGGGTGGGGAGGGGTGAGGGAGGAGGCCTCTGACCGTGTAATCCCGTCTTTCACAGTTTCGCTTAACAGCTTCATCAGCGTGCAATCTCTAATGAGGGAGGCGAGGGTGAGGATACCGGGGGGGGGTGAGGATAGGGGGTGAGGATGGGGTGAGGTGAGGAAGGGGGGTGAGGAAGGGGGGTGAAGGGGGTGAGGTGAGGATGGGGGATGAGGATAGGGGGTTAAGGATGGGGGTAGAAGGTGAGGATAGAGGGGGGCGAGGAAGGGGGTGAGGGTGAGGATGGGGGTTGAGGTAGAGGGTGGAGGTCGAGGAAGAGATGGGGGGTGAGGAAAGGGATGGAGGGATGAGAAAAGCGGGGGAGTGGGGTGGGGCGAGGAAGGGAGTGAAAGGGGGAATGAGGTGGGAGAGGGAGAAATGAGGAGAACGAGGTGAGGAAAAAGGTGGGAGGCCGAGGAAAGGTGGGGGAGGAGGGAGAATTAGGTGGTGGGGGGGGGGGGAGGGAAGACGAGAGTGAGGAAGGGATGGGGGAGGGGAAGTGAGATAAAGGGGGGGGGGAGAGAGAAGGGAGGAAGGGAGAAGATAAATGCACTGTGTGTACGTAAGCGGATATTGTGTATGTCCGTACACAGGCACTTTATATGTGTGTGCGTGGCATATATATTACGTACATATATTCACATATATATCCTCATACACCAAACTCAGACTTACACGTGGATAATCAAATCTGTCTTTCTACAAATCTTTTTGTCTATTTGTCTGTCCGTCTCCCCCCCCCCTCCCCTTTCTCTCTCTCTGTCTCTCTCTCTCTTTCTCTTTTCTGGCTTGCCTCTGCCTTCCTTTCTATCTCTCTTCCTTTATCCAATCCGTTTGCCTGTCTGTCTCTCTCTCCTTCTATCCCCCCCTCGCCCACCCTCACTGCACTCCTGCACTGATATGATGAATAAATAACCTCTCCGATCGGGACTCGAAGCCTCCTCGCTGCAGATGATTGCAAGACAGACGCTCTGCCACTGATCACGGATTTGAAACGCTCTGTCAGTATCTACCGAGTGCCTACGGGGAGTGTGTAAAGCTTCGCTGTCCTTACTCACGTTTAATTGAGAAAGAAAGAAAAGGAATGACACAAATCGAAGAAAAATCCCAACCTCTCCTCTCACATCCACACGCACTTAACCTCTCAACTCCTTCCTTCCCCTTTCATCTCCTCCCCCCAACCACCTACCTCAATCCCCCCTTCTCCCTCCGACCTCCCCTCGTTCCTCCTCCCCCTTCCTCCTACTCCCTCTGCCCCCCAACCCACCCAGAACACCCCTCTGACCCTTCCAAAAAAAAAAAAAACTAAAACCAAACCAAAAAAAGCAAAAAAAAAAAAAATAATAAAATAAAAAATAAATAAAAAAAATAAAATAAAAATATAAAAAAATAAATAAATAAAAAAGGAAAACGAGAAGACTCACCCCCCTTCTGTCTTAAAAGGAAATGTCCCAATGAAGTCCACGCTCCTTATAAGACCCCGAGACAGACCCCGGGAAGGCAACGGGGCCCAGCGAATGGCGTCGTGAGACCACTTACCCTGGGGGAATTTGCGCGGTAAGTTACGTCGAACGAGAGAGGGGGTTGGGGTGGGGGAGGGGAGTTTGGGGATGGGGTGGGGTGGGGTGGAGGTAGGGAAAGGATTAGGAAGGGGGAAGGGGGCAGTGAGGGGGTACGGAGGAGGAGAAGAGGATTTAAGGAGAAGGGGGGGAAGGGGGTAGGGGATGGGGGTAGAGAAGGAGAGGAAGGGGTTGAAGGAGAAATATAAGGGGAAAGTAAGAAGGGGGGTGAAGATAGGTGCGAGGGGGGAGGGAGTGTGGAAAAGGAGGAGGGAGAGGTGAAAGAGAAAGGAATTATCTATATCACGGAAGGAAAAGGTGAAGGGGAGGAGGGGGAGAGGGGGGAGGGTAGAGCAGGGGAAGAAAACCTCGTTGCAATGGTACACCTAATAGTGGTCTTTATAGCGATAGTAGTATAATGACAGTTCGTTGTAGTCATGGTGGTAGTAGTAGTAATAATAGTTGTAATAACAGTAGTAGTAGTAGTGGTGATAGTAGTAGCAGTAGCAGTATTAACAGTAGTAGTAGTAATAGTAATGGTAGTAATATTAAGAATAGCAACAGTAGTAGCAGTATCATTATTAGCAGTAATAGTAGTAATTGTATTGGTAGAAGTAATAGGAGAAACATAATGCAATGATACTCGTAGCACCATCAGTATTGACAGTCAAATGGTTATGATATCAGTGTCAATTGCAACCCAATTCCTAGTAATAATTGTAGTTGCTGTATCGAAGTCAATCGTAATAACATTAGTAATAGCAGTTTAGTAGTGGTAGCTATAATAACAGTATATCATATAATAATAAAAAAACAATGGTAATACAACTATTGCAGCTAGTGCCATTACTATTACTGCTACTACAACTGTCATTGTAATTACTAATTCGACTATTACTATAATTACTATTACTACTATTACTATTACTACTATTACTATTACTATTACTACTATTACTATTACTATTACTATTACTATTAATACTACTATTACTACTACTATTACTCTTACTACTATTACTATTACTATTATTACTATTACTACTACTATTACTACTACTATTACTACTACTATTACTACTACTATTATAGCACTATTACTTCTGCAACTCTTACTACTATTATTGCTACAACTACCATTATTGCTATTCCTACTACTTCTACTGAGGATAGAAATAGAACAGTTATGATAAAGATGATAATAAAAAAAAATATCAACAAAACAACGATAATGCCATAGACAAAATTAGCAATCACCATTACGCAGGTTATGAACATCAAAATTAATAATATTATCATTATCCACTTCATTACAATCACCCTTTATTCTTAGCCTCCCTTCGCACATCACATTTCTCTCTTCTCTTATTCTAGATATGAGGCCGAGGCAAGAGGGCGAAGGGAGTGGATGGGAGAAAGAGCAATAATAGGGGATAGGAGTGGAAGAGGAGGGGAGGAAGAGGGGGGAGG
>NW_020870206.1:87500-90000 GCF_003789085.1 Penaeus vannamei | reverse complement strand
AAGCACAAAATCAGAAAAGTAGACTCGCAAAAAAGAAAAAAAAACGAGAAAAAATATGAAACAAAAACAAACAGATTAATACATACAAAAACAAAACAACAAAACAAACAGATAAAGGAGATAACAAACACAAAACACTAAACAAATTGCCGCGGACAAAATCACTGGGTAAAAAAAAAATGGTCCCACACAACAATAAGATTTATACGTAGCAAAACAGCCATGAATTTTGGAAAGATGGCCGACCCAAATTTAGCGAAAGTTTATTTTTCTCAATATTTTCTTTTGTGTCTTAATCACGTGACTCTTCCATATCGGGTGATTGAGCTTGGCGAAAATAGATATGATGTCTAAGTCCTAACGTAGACTGGTGAAATGGGCGAAGAGAGAGAAATTGAAAAAAAGGTGGTAGGGTGTAAAATGTGAAGAAGAGGAGATGGGAGGGGCGGGGGAGTCTGGGAGGGAGAAGAAGGGACAGGGTGGGTGAGGGAGGAAGACGGTGGAGGGAGCCCGAGAGAGAAAGAAGAGAGGACGGAGGGAGGAAAGGCGGTGGGGAGTCGGTGGTGGGGGGAGAGAGGAGTGAGAGAGAGGAAAGTGAGAGGGAGAAAGAGGGGGAGAGGGAGGGAAGAGGAGGGAGCGGAGGAGGAGGGAGGGACGAGGAGGGAGAGGGAGGGAGGAGGAGAGAGGGACGGAGCGCGCAGGAAAGGGAGGAGGAGAGGGAGGGAGGGAGGAAGGAGGGGAAGAGAGGAGGGGAAGGGAGACGGAAGAGAGGAGAGGGGAAGGGAGGAGGGAGAAGGAGGGAGGGATAGTGAAAGGAAGTAAGGGACGAGAGGGAGGGGACGGGGAGAGGAAAGGGAGGGAGGGATGCGCAGGGAGGGGAGAAGAGGGAGAGAGAGAGGAGAGAGGAAGTGAGAGAGAGAGAGAGAGAGGAAGAAGAATTAGGGAGTAATGACATTGTGAGAGGGATGGGAGATTAGGAATTTAGAAGAGGAGGGTCAAGTAAGAAGGAGAGGGAACAGGAAGGAGAAGGAAAAAGAAAGAAAAGGAGACAGAAAATAATAGAAAAATAGAAGAGAAAAGGAAGAATAACGGAAGGAGAGGAATATGAAGGAAAGGAAGAGGAAACAGGATAAATAAGGGGGGAGTCAAGAGAGGCGGGGATAAAAAGGAAAAAAAATGGAAAAAAAAAAAAAAAAAAAAGAAGAACAGTAAACGAATTGGAAATTAAGATAAAGAAGAGACGAGAAAGGAAGAGCTGAGAAAGGGTAAGAAGAGAAAATTGAGGGGGGAGGGAGAAAACAGGAAGGAAGAAGGCAATAGGAAGAGAAGCATGAGGAAGGAAAGAGAGAATCGAGGAGGAACCAAGAGAGGAGGAAGGAAAAGAGGAAGAGAAAAAGAAGAGAGGGAAAAAGGAGAAGAAGGACAGAAAAAGAAAGAAGGAAGAGGAGGAATCTGCGAATAGGAAGAAAAAGAGAAAGAGAGAGGAAAGGAAAAAGAGAGGACCGCAGAAAGAGGAAAAAAAGAGGGAGTGATAAAGAGAGTAGAAGGAAGCGAATAGGAAGAAGAAGAAAAGAAGAAGAGGAAAAGAAGAAGAAGAAGAGAGGAGGAAGAAAATAGGAAAGGAAGAAGAGAAGAAAAAAGCGAATAGGAAGAAAAAGAGGAGAGAAGAGGAAAGGAAGAGACCCAGAGGAGGAGACACAGCGATTCCAAAGGATTTCTCGGTCATTGTGCTATTTTCAACGTCCTCCTCCCCCCCCCCCTCCCCCCTCTCCTCTCCTTCTCCTTCTCCTCCCCTCTCCTCTATCTCCTCCTCCTCCTTCTCCTTCTCCTCCCCACTCCTCTATCTCCTCCTCCTCCGTCTTCTCCTCCTCTTCTCCTTCTTCTCTCCCCTCCCCCTCCACTCCTCCTGCTCCTCCTCCACCTCTCACTTCTCCCCTACCTCTTTCCTCCTCCTCCACCTGCTTCCCCTCCTTCTTCTTCCTCCTCTTCTCCTCCTTCTCCTCCTCCCTCTCCTTCTTCTCCTCCTTCCTCCTCTCCCCATTCTCCATCTTCTCCACCTACTCCTCCTCCTCCTCCACTTGCTTCCCCCTCCTCCTCCTCCTCCTCTCCTCCTCCTCATCCCCCTCTGCCTCCTCCCCCCCCCCCCTCCCCTTCTTCCTTCTCCTCCACCTCTTTTCCTTCTCTTCTTTCCCTCCTCATCCTCCTCTTCTCCTCTTCCTCCACCTCTCCTCCTTTCTCTCCTCCTTCCCCTCCTCTTCCTCTCCTCCTCTTCCTCCTCCTCTCCTCCTCCTCCTCCTCCTCTCCACCTCTACTCCTCCTCTTCCTCTTCCTCCTTCTCTCCTCCTCCTCCTCCACCTCTACCTCCTCCTCCTCCTCCTCCTCCCTCCTGGACGCTCCCACGAAGCTGACCGGGGGGAGTGAGGTGGGATGGGTGGTGGGAGGGAGGGGGGGTATAGGACGGTCATTGATACTGAGACTAAGCAGATAATAATGACAAAGG
>NW_020870206.1:75000-80000 GCF_003789085.1 Penaeus vannamei | reverse complement strand
TCTAAATTTCTGCAATTACAAACGCAAATCAGAATTCTCAATATTTTGAGACGTGAACAACCACTCATAAAAATAATAATAATAAAAGCGAAGATAAAAAAACAATACAATATTCTTATTCTATAACTAGGAAACTGCGGTATTATGAAACTGCTTGTTTAACAATTACTAGCAAAACTCGCTCGTATTTTGCACGCTGAATTTATTTCTTGCAAATCTTGCAAAGTCGAGCGCTGGCTGCCAAACGACTGAAGATGAAATGATTTGTTATTTTAGTTGTTATTTTTTATCAGCATTATCATTATCATCATTATTATTCTTATTGTTATCTCAATCATTTTTATCATCATTATTTTAGTTAACATTAACATTATCATTATTATAAAAATGATTATTATCATTACTACTTCTACTGCTACTTATTTTTCTTCTTCTCATCATCATGATCATCATCATTAATATTAATATTACAGTTATTGTTACTACTTCTACTACTATTACTATTATGATCATTACCATTAATGTTGTTATCCCTACTACTGCTACTATCATTACTACTATAATATTTTTCTTCTTTTCCGTCATTGCCATCAGTATAAGTATTGCCATTATTTTCATTATTGTTGTTATTATTACAATTACTGTCATCACCAACATTATCAATATTATTATCATCGGTGTTACTAATGCTATCATTAACGTAATTATCTATGACTAAAATTACTGCTGCTACTAATCTTATTCCAAATCTTTCTATGACTACTTACTACTTTGTTTAATACTTGAACCACAAGAATCCTACTACATTTTCAGTCATAATGACCATTATCATTAGCATCATCCATAAAATCATCAATGCTTTTAACTGCCATTGCTGAGAACAATTGATTAAAGAAAAAGACGAAGAGGAACAGGAAGAAGAGGAAGTGGAAGAAGAGAAGAGGAGGAAGATGAAGAGGACGAAGAAGAAGAGGAAATGGAAGAAGAAGAAGAGGAGGAGGAAGACGAAGAAGAGGAAGTGGAAGAAGTATATGAGGAAGACGAAGAAGTAGAAGAGGAAGACGAAGAAGAGGAAGTGGAAAAGGAGTAATAGGAATAAGAAGAGGAAGAGAAAGAGGATTAGGAAGAGGAAGGAGATGAATATCAATAATAAGAATAATAATGAGAAAAAGAAGAAGGAAAACCAACGTTAAAAGAAAAAAATAACCCGCTTCAAAATAAGCCAGTGGTTTTGTTACCATAAAAGAATTTCGAGGAAACACAAGAGATGATGAAGATGAAGCCTCGGTAACTGGACTCTTAATTCACACACACCTCGGGTAACAGCATTTAGAAACCCCAATTAACGAAATTAGATTATGGTGGAAAAAAAGAGAAGCATCAGCATCAAAGTATTAAAAAATAGGGAAAGAAGAAGGAGAAGAAAATGGGGAGGAATGGAGGGTAAACTAAATTAGACAGCCCTGGTCGCAGATTACCTAAATTTGAAGCCATCTATCAGCTGATGTATCAATTAGAATGTTTGCCTTGCCTACAAAATGCTTAAACCGACCATCCGGGGATCAGCATAGAAGGGGCAAAAAAGAGCAGAAAAAATTGCTGACGTTTGCTACCATGCGAGAGATTCATCCCCGCAGGACAGGCTCCATAAGCTCATGTTTATTGACCCTTAAATATATGTTTATCAAACCGCGAGCAAAGGCGATTAACTAGTAGCCGAGCCACTCTGACACCGAGGTTAGACCAACGGTAAGTCATCAGTGCACATTTTTAAAAGATCGAGGGTAAAAAAAAAAATTTCTAAAGTTATGTAAAGAGATAAATTGTCACTTTTGTGAGGTTATATGGGAATGATTATGGGAATGGTATTAGATTTTGAATGATGAATTTATAAATCTTTTGACATTTGGGATGGTTGATGTTGACCTTTCGAAGCACCTCTACTGGGTTGTTTAGTTTATTTTAACTTATACCAGGGGGTCAATGATGGTTTTGGAAAGATAGGTATAACGGGGTTTTCTGTCAATTAAACCATTAAATGAAAATATGATAATGATCTTGGACATGTATACAAATAATAAGTAAAGGTAAAGATGATACATAGAAAATAACAATGATAGCAACCACTGTGAAGCAAAGACAGTAGCAAATCTAACAGTAAAACAGATAATGATAACAATAAAAAGAATAACCACAATTGTCTAATCAAATAATAACTCAAATTCTCCATAATTATCACCGATCACACCCATTTATTAACAAGCGATCCTCCGCATCACGAGAACACAAACCCGGCGTAAAAATGCTGGACCGAAGACGACTCCAAAACATCCCATTACCGAAACGAACACAGGCAGTAGTCGGCAAGAGACACTCGAACAGCCCTTGATGTACTCGAGACACGTTCCGAAAAAATGGGCCGGAAGGGGGTTTCGAGTTTGATCCTTCGGGTGGGGTGACGTAGAGTCGTCTTTAGCTTGGAGATCGTTTGGGAATCGGAATGTCTTCTGATCATCACCTCAGAGGCTCATATCTCTCCCGGACGAGGCGAGGCCGAGGGGCGCCAGCGGCTCCTATCTCTCCCGGTTGGGCGACACGTGGACTGCCCTCGGAGGTGCTGGCAAAAAGAAAGAAAAAGAAAAAAAGGAAAAAAGAGTTAGAATGAGTGATAAAAGGTATTTATGAAATGGTTCCTTTAGGTGTCTAGTTCTGGAGACGCCAAATGACATGCTGCAACTGGTAGCAAATCTCGGGTGATTATACCCCCCCCCCGTCCCACCCCGTCCCCCTCGTCAGACCTCGACATCGGATTACTTCATTTTCATTTATATTATTCTCGTTTACCTTACGTCACCGGAATTTATTCTTGCTCCAAAAAGGACATTTTCCTTTACTAAAATTCTCGTCCGTTTTATTTTTATTTATTTATTTTTTTTCTTCTCAAGGAACTGAAACTATTGAAAGGTCTTGGTGTCATAAAAGCAGTTGCCTCTGCTCCCCACGCCATTTCCTCGCGTCTCAGCTAAGTGGATGTGACACATTTTGCGTTTTATTGACGCCTCAGCCTTTTAACCAAATGACAACTCGATAACCATTGATACGTGTCTTTTATTTCTTTTTTTATCATCCGTCAAAGTTCTAATTTCGGACGCCCATTAAAGAACTGGCGAAACGTGGGGAAATTCTAGCCATTTTTATCTTCGACTACAATTTCGGATGCAGGTTGGCACTGAACTAAAGCAGTAACTTGGGAGTTGTGACTGGGAGTTGTGAATAGTTATGTACTGTGATGTGGTGGTGGTTTTCCTGTGATATACTGATGTGTGTAGTACCGTGTTCTGTTGGGTAGGATGGTGTTCTGCATGACCGGTGCAGAGTATGATGAATCTAATTGGTATGATTTGTATTTTTTTCTTATTTTTTCTTCTCATACCTTACTCATGAAGGATATCGGAAGATCTACGAGTAGGCTGAGTGCTTGATATGTTTTGATTGCAGGAGGAAGACTCATAAAGTATGGTGCAATATTAGCATTCTTGTCTTTCTCAATAATATACCGACATAATGTATTTGAGTTTTGTTTGACTATAAGAGCTGATTTGGTTTGATTTATGGGTGTTTCTGGATTGCTGATAAGTGAGGTGAGTATAAATTGCACAATAAGGACAATTATCGATGTCCTATATACAGTACAAAAGTAAATTCCTTTTTTTGAACTCTCTCTCTCTCTCTCTCTCTCTCTCTCTCTCTCTCTCTCTCTCTCTCTCTCTCTCTCTCTCTCTATATAATATATTATATATATATATATATATATATATATATATGTATATATATAAATATATATTTGTATCTACATGTGTGTGTATGTATACAAATATATATACATATATGTACGTATGTAAACATTCCTACATAAACACCTATACCTCTGTATGCGCAGTTGAATAACCTCCCCCCACCCACCCCACCCCCATCCCCCGCCACCACATGCAAGAAAATATCAACCCTAAGTGAGAGCCTCTCAACAGGCGGCGGCAGATCCGATAACGGCGTAAGTCTCGCAGATAAGACCGGTGATGCCTGGCTGCCTCCTCTGCCGTTTCTCTTATTGCAGACACTTCCAGTTGTAATGACTTACCTGACTGCGACTTACGGTAGCACAGGGGGTTAGTGTGCAAGAAGAGGAGAAGAAGAAAAGAAGAAGAAAAAGAAAAAGAAAAGGAGAAGAAGAAAGGAAGTAAAAAAAAAAGAAAAAGAAAAAATATGTGTTTAAATGCTTGGCTGCCTCCTCTGCCGTTTCTCTTAATTGGTGATACTTCCAGTTGCAATTACTTACCTGGCTGCGTCTTACGGTAGCAACAGGGGGCTAGTGGTGCAAGGAAAATGGTGGGGTTTTGGTTGTTCGGATGGCTGTCAATACGAAGAAAAAGAAAGAATAATGAAATAGAAGATGATAGAAGAAAAGAAGAGAAGGAGAAGAAGAAAAAGAAGAAGGGAAGTAGAAGAAGTAGAAGGAGAAGAAGAAGTAGAAGAAAAGAAGAAGTAAAAAAGATATATTTTTTTTATGAATTTAATGTTATTGATGTGTTCTCGATCGTGGTGGTTAACGATCACAAAATTTCCGATTATTTATTTGCTTATTATTGATATTATTATGCTGATTCTTATTCTTATTATTTCAATAAGCTCTAATAATAAACTCATATTTAAAAGTCTGGGATAAGTGTTAAAGTTGTTATCATTTATCAAGTAAACAGATCTAGAATAAAGTGATTTTTTTCATCATCTCATTTTGCACGCATGAGTAATATGAAAATGAAATATTACTTTCTCTACTTTTATTTTGAACTATGAGAAATAACCATTCAATAGATAACACACTAATAATAGAATAATGATAATGATGAGGGTATTTATTATCATCATAGCAATAACAGCAATGATGATAGCAATGATAATGATAATAATGATTATGATTTTAATAACAGTAGCAACCATGA
>NW_020870206.1:62500-65000 GCF_003789085.1 Penaeus vannamei | reverse complement strand
ATAATGCTAAATAATAATAACAACAATCATGAGGATGAAGATAATAAAAGTAAAAAACAGTAACAAAGACAATGATAAAAATGATGATAATATAGATGATGATAACAGTAATGATAATTATAAGAAGAACAAAACAAAATTTACCCCGACGGCGCCTGCGCGTGAGCACCTCACGCTTGGCTTCGCGGGATTCGATCTCGCGGCCGCCGTCTCCGGGCCAGAGGCGGTACCACTGAGCCACGGAGGTTGGTTGCAAATTGCAATAAATGAGGACTCCTTCAATCGCTTATTGTCTCAACTTTAGATCTATAAGTAATAATACTTTTTGCCTCATTTGATAACAATTATAATTCATTATATATAAAGTTCCTCAAAAGAGTTCTAGCAATGCTAATAGTAATGATAGTAATGACGAAAATGATAACAAAGATAGTAATAATGTTGTCAATGCTAATAATGATGATAATAATAATAATAATAATGACAACAATCATAATAACAACAACAATGACAAAGATAAGATAACAGTAACAAAAATAACATTAACAATCAATGTAGAGCGAAAATGCACTTCATAGCGGACGTAAAGAACCCGTTCCTTGTTTTTTAGCGAATCAGAAAACAAAACAAAACAATAAAAAAAACACACAACCGACAACCCAAGCTAGCGATGATTATAGATTATCGAGAGGAGCTTCATCTCTGTCCCCTTTCACTTCCTTTTACCTCTTCCCCTCTTTTCCCTTCCCTTTCCCCTTTCTCCTCTCAACTCTTTCTTCTCCCGTCTCCCATCTCCCCTTCCCTCTTCGTCTCCTCTCTCCATCTCTCGTTCTTCTCTCACTTTTATTCTCTCTCTTCTTCCCTCTCCCTTCTCCCTCTTTCCTCCCTTCTCCCCCTTTACTCTATCATCTGCCCTCTCCTCCCTCTCCTTCTTCTCTACCCTTATCCTATCCCTCTCTACCCTTCTCCTTCTCCTTCCCCCTTTTCATCTCCCCTCTCCTTTTCCTTTCCCCCCTCTCTTTTCTTTCCTCCCCTCTATCATCTTCCCTCTCCTTCCCCTCTTCCCCCCTCCCTTCTCCCCTTCCACTTCCCTTTTTCATCTCCCTTCTTTTTCTTCCCCTTCCCTCTATCATCTCTTCCTCCCCTCCCTTCTCTCCTCTCCCCTCCTTCCCCTCTATCATCTCCCCATCTCTTCTCTCATTCTCCCCTTCTCCTTCTTCCTCTCTTCTCTCCTCCCTCTCCCTTCTCCCCTCATCGCTTCACTCTCCTCAATCTAAGAGGAGATTAAGACTCGCGGCAAGTTAGCTTCGCACTTTAAGTAGGTGTCGATAACGCCTAAAGATGGGAGTCGTTTATGGGAGTTTTAGGAGACGAATCGTGGGCGTGAGTCGTATTGCGTCTGCTTGAGATGGGCGTGGGTGAGGGTGGGTGGGGTTGGAGGGGTGAGGGGGGAAAAGGGTGTGTGTGGGGGGGGAGTTAGGCATGTGTAGTGAATAGTATTTCGTAAGCTTGAGATGGGCGTGGGCGTGTGAAAGTGGGTGGGGGTTGGAGTGGGGTGAGGGGGGGTAAGGGTGGGTGGGGGGGGGGGAGTTAGGCATGTGTAGGGAGGATGGGTAAAGAGTTTTAAGAGACGATTTGTGGGCGTGAATCGTATTTCGTCTGCTTGAGATGGGCGTGGGCGGGTAAAGTGGGTGGGGGTTGGAGTGGGGTGAAGGGGGGTAAGGTGTGTGTGTGTGTGGGGGGGGGGGGGAGTTAGGCATGTGTAGGTGGGTAGGTAAATGTGTATGTGTGTGTTTAGGTGTGTGGGTGTGTGTATGTGTGAGTCGTAGTTCGTCTGCTTGAGGGCGTGATGAAGGTGGGTGGGGGTGGAGTGTGGGGAGGGTGGGGGGGGGGTAAGATGTGTGTAGGGGGCGGGTAAATGTGTGTGTGTGTGTTTACGTCTGTGGGTGAGTGTATGTGGGGTATGTTCTCGTGTGTGTATGTATGTGTTTATGCATGTTTTTTGTGCGTGTGTAGTCTGTGTGTTTGTTTTGTGTATTCAGGATATGGTGTACATGTGTAAACGTTCTGTGTGTGTGTATTTTTATTTTCTTTGTTTTTACATTATTATCATTATATTATTATTATTATTATTATTATTATTATTATTATTATTATTATTATTATATTATTATTATTATTATATTATTATTATTTATTATTATTATTATTATTATTACTATTATTATTATTATTATTATTATTATCTTAGAATTACTATGTTACAAAAACTTATTCGTAGTATGAAACGCATAAATGAATATTGTGCTTGTAAATGATGATATCTATGAAGGTATGTCCTATTATCCCACAAATACAGTCATGTTTGAATGTTTGTTTCTGTTCGCAATATCTTCTTTTAAGTACATATTATTTCGAAGGGAAATATGCTCACAGATGAAAATTATTATATGCAGTGTATTTGTGTGTGTGTGTGTGTGTGTGTGTGCGTTTTCGTTTG
>NW_020870206.1:37500-52500 GCF_003789085.1 Penaeus vannamei | reverse complement strand
TGCCGATCTCAGCTGATCCAATTACTCAATATTCTGCGCAGGTGAGGGGGGGTGAGGGGGGGTGATTGAGACGTCGGTTCCTGCAACAGTTTTTCTTGGAGGTGGAGGAGGTGGTGATGGAGGAGAGGGAGAGGGAGAGGTGGATGATGGAGGTGAGGGAGATTGAGAAGTGGAGGTGGATGGTAGAGAGGAGAGGGAGAGGTGGATGGTGGAGAGAAGGAGAGGAAGAAGTGGAGTAGTGGTGGATGGTGGAGGGAGGAGAGGAGAGGGAGGAGAGGGAGAGGTGGAGGTGGATGATGGAGGTGAGGGATTGAGAAGTGGAGGTAGATGGTAGAGAGGAGAGAGGGAGAGGTGGATGGTGGAGGAGAAGGAGAGGAAGAAGTGGAGTAGTGGTGGATGGTGGAGGAGAGGGAGAGGGAGAAGTGGAGGTGAGGGAGAGGGAGAGGTGGATAAGAAGGAGCATAAGAGAGAAGGAGAAGAAAACACAACTAGTAAGAAAAATAGGAAGAAGTAAAAGATGATAAGGATAAGGAGGAGAAGAAGGAGGAAAAGGAGAAGGCGCATGGGAGAGGAGGAGAGTTAAAAGAAGATAGATGAAGAAAAGGGTAAAGCAAAACGCAGGAAAAGACAAAAAAGGGAGAAAAAGAAAAGAAGTGAAATAAGATAAGCGAATAGAGGGAATAGAAGGAAAAAATATAGAAAAAGTGCAAAGGAAAAGGAGAGAAATATAGAAACGATGGAAAGGAAAAGGAAAAAATATATATAAATAGGGTGAAGGAAACAAATAAGCATTAACATAAAGAAGACAGGAATAACTAATGAAGATGTTCCCTAGAAGGACAAATAAAAGAGGAGAGTAAAAAATGAATAATGGGAATAAGAAAACCACGATAAAGGCGAGAGAGGAATGCAAAATGAGGGCTGCAAGATCGTGCAATATTGGGCTAGAGACATGATGGAAGGAAGAGGGCAAGAGGGAGACAGTTATTGGACGTGCTCGACAGGCATACATATTGATGGATACATATATACATACGTAAACACACAATGCTCTAGCGAGAGGGCACACAAAGGAATATATATATATATATATATATATATATATATATATATATATATATATATATATATATATATATATATAATATATAATATATATAATATATATATATATATATATAATATAATATATATATATATATAATATATATATATATATATATATATATATATATATATATATATATATATATATATATATATATATATATATATATATATATATATATATATATATATTCATACACACAAATATATCTATTTCTATATTTATATCTATCTATCTATCTATCTATCTCTATCTATCTTTCTATCTATATACATATACACAAATGTATCTATATCTATATCTATATCCATCTACACACACAACACACACACACACACACACACACACACACACACACACACACACACACAACACACACACACACACACACACACACACACACACACACACACACACACACACATACACACACACACACACACAACATACACACAATTTAATATATATATATGTGTGTGTGTGTGTGTGTGTGTGTGTGTATGTGTATGCATATATATGTATGTATATATATATATATATATATATATATATATATATATATAATATATATATATACATATAATTATATGTATATATACACAAGAAAGAGAGACAGAGAGCCTGAATCCCAAAACCACAAGCGACGCGAGCGCAGCGCCGACCAGCGCCCCTCGCACCAGCCTTCCAATCCCTCGTTGACGAAAAGGGAGAAACGATTTTGATAAAGGGAGTGGAAGGGGGAACGAGGTGATGATTTCATAGAAAGGAGGTGATAAAAGGGCCATAAGAGAGATGATGGAAGAGCCATGATTGAAGGGGACAGTTGATACAGCTGATCGAGGGAGTGATAAGGAAACGGAGGTGATGGAAGGCTGGTGAAGGGGGGGGGGGAGAGGGGGGAGAGGAGGAGGGGGAAGAAGGGAAGGAGGGAGGGAAGGTGGGAGGAAGAGGTGATTGAAGGCTGGCGAAGGGAGGGAAGAGGGGGGAAGGTGGGAAGAGGAGGAGGTGGGGAGGGAGGGAAGAAGGAGGTGGGAGGAGGGAAGAGAGGGAAGGTGGGAGAGAGAAGGAGGTGGGAGGGAGGAAGGTGGGAGGAAGGAAAGGAGGTGGGAAGCTGGGAAGGAGGGAGGAAGGTAGGAGGAGGGAGGAGGGAAGAAGGAGGTGGGGAAGGAGGGAAAGAGGGGAAGGTGGAGGAGGAGGAGGAGGTGGGAGGGAGGGAAGAGGGGGGAAGGTGGGAGAAGGAGGTGGAAGGGAGGGAAGAGGGGAAAGTGGGAGGAAGAGGAGGTGGGGAGGAGGGAAAGGGGGAAGGTGGGAGGAGAAGGAGGTGGGTAGGAGGTGGGAAGGTGGAGGAGGAAGAGGTGGAGAGGAGGGAGGAAGGTAGGAGGAGGAGGAGGTAGGAGGGAAGAAGGAGGTGGGAGGGAGGGAAGGAGGGAAGAAGGAGGTGGGGAGGGTGGAAGAGGGGGAAGGTGGGAGGAGAAGGAGGAGGGAAGGTGGGAGGAGAAGGATGAGCAAAATGTGGGGGGAGGGAGTCATGGAAGGAGGGGGAGATATAAGAGAGGGAAGAAAGGAGGTAGGGAGGAATGGAAGGGAAAGAGAAGGAGAGCCTGATGTAATAAAGAAAACGAATAAAGAAGGATGGAATGTAAAAGAGGAAACGGACACACACAAAAAACAAATAAGCAAAAATATCCATATAGAGAGACACGAATAAAAAAACACAAACACACACATTAACACATAATAAAGACACATCCACACACACACACAAAAAGAAGGAAAAACAGAAACAAAACAATAAGAAACAACAGAAACAAAAAATGATAAGAAAAAGAGAGGCAGAGAAAAAAAGACAAGCAGAAACAACAAAAGAAATAAACGCCAAACACAAAAAGACAGAAAGAGAGAAGAGAGAGAGTGAGAGAGAGAGAGAGAGAGAGAGAGAGAGAGAGAGAGAGAGAGAGAGAGAGAGAGAGAGAGAGAGAGAGAGAGAGAGAGAGAGAGAGAGAGAGAGATAGAGAGATAGAGAGAGAGAGATAGAGAGAGAGAGAGAGAGAGAAGAGAGAGAGAGAGAGAGAGAGAGAGAGAGAGATGAGAGAGAGAGGAGAAGAGTGAGAGAGAGAGAGAGAGAGAGAAGAGAGAAAACAAAGTAAATAAGAACACACACACATAACAAAAATGACAAAGAAAAGAGATGAAAAAACAGAACAAAACAAAAAAGAAACCCAACACACAAACAAACAGAAACAAAACAAATAAACACACACACACAAAAAGCAAAGAAGAAAAAGAGAGCGAGAAAAAGTGAAAGACAAACAGAAAAATCACACACACACACACAACAACAACAAAAAAAAGATCAAAAAGAGAGACAGAGACAGAGAAAAAAATAGACAACCACAGGATCGCGTGCCAATAAACAAACACACATAAACACTTGGCGAAGGTGTGCGTTCCTTGGAGACAATTACCCGAGAAACTGCCAATTTTCCTTCGCTGAAAACACTCCCCTTGGACAAAAAGGGAGGGGGGAGGGGGAGGAAGGGAAGGGGGAAGGTGGATGGGGAGGAGGGAGGAGGACGGTGGAGGGGAGGGGAAGGGAAGGTGGAAGGGGAGGAGGAGGAAGGTGAAGGGAGGAGGAGGAGGAAGGTGAGGGGGAGGAGGAGGAGGAGGAGGATATGGAGGAGGAGGCGGGCGGTGGAAGAGAGGAAGGAGGAGCGGGGAGGATGGTGGGTGAAGAGGGAGGAGGGGGAAGGAGGGGAGGAAAGGGAAGGAGGAGCGGAGGTGAGGAGGAGGACGACGACGGTGGAGGAGGAGGAGGAGCAGCAGGAGGAGGAGAGGGAGAGGAGAGCTGAAGGAGGAAGAGGGGTGGAGGAGGAGGAGGAAGGAGTAGAGAAGGGCGGGGAGTAGGAGGAAACGAGTGTGGGGGAGGTTAGGAAGACGACGACAACGGTGAGGAGGAGGAAAAGAAGAGACGAGAAGGGTGAGGTGTGAAGGGTGTGAAGAAGGTGAGGAGGAGAAAAGGAGAAGAGGAGAAAAACGTAGAGAGGAAGAGGAGAGGAGAAAGAAGAGATGAAGGATGGAGGGAGAGAGAGAGAGGGAGATAGAGAAGAGAGAGATAGAGAGGAGAAGGAGAGAAGAGAGAGAGAAGAGAGAGAGAGAGAGAAGAGAGGAGAGAATAGAGAGAGAGAGAGAGAGAAGAGGAGAGAGAGAGAGAGAGAGAGAGAGAGAGAGAGACAGAGACAGAGACAGAGAGAGAGACAGAAACAGAAACAGACAGACAGACAAACAAATAGATTCACCTACAAACAAAGATTTTTCCTTTTCTCTCTCCCTCTCCCCTTTTTCCTACCCTTCCCCTCCTCCCCCAACTCCTCCCTTCGATTTTAATCCACGCATTCTCGCATTTCGCCTGGATACCCCTTACACGAACGCTGGCAGCCGGACAATCCTCGCAGACGGATACATAAACAAACAAGGTAGGCGAACGCAGCCACGAACGCTCGGCGCAAAAACGAGAGCGGACTGATAACATCGCGCTGGATTTTTGCTACGTGCTGATATGACCATCTTAGCCTGGGTCTCGTGTTCTTTATCTTGCGTGTTCTTTTTTTTCGTTTTTGTTCGTTTATTTATTTATTTATTTTTATTATTATTATTATTATTATTTGTAATTTTCCTGTTTTTTTTTCTGTCTGTCTGTCTGTCTGTCTCTCTCTCTCTCTCTCTCTCTCTCTCTCTCTCTCTCTCTCTCTCTCTCTCTCTCTCTCTCTCTCTCTCTCTCTCTCTCTCTCTCTCTCTCTCTCTCTTNAGAAGGCAGGAAGACGGAGGAAGGAGGAAGAGGAGAGAAACAGGTGAGGGATGGAGAAGGCAGGAAGAAGAGAGGAAGAAAGAAGAGGGAGAGAAACAGGGAGGAAGTGGAGAAGGCAGGGAAGGAGGGGAAGGTGTGGGAACTGGTGTGAGGAGTGAAGAGGGAGAGGGAAGAAGGGAAGGAGAGAAGAGGGGAGGGCGGAAGGAGGAAGAGAGAGTTGCAGAGAGAGGGAGGAGGGAGTAGAAGAGGAAGAGGGATATGGAGAGAGAGGGGGGGGGAAGAGGAAGGGAGAGAGAGAGAGTGGAAGAAGGGGGGAGGAACTAGAGGAAGAGAAAGAGGGAGGAGAGAGGGGAGGAGAAGAAGATGGAAGGAGGAGAGGAGAAAATGATTTGTGTTGGATATGCCAGCCTGTATTGATTTAGTTGTGTGTGTGTGTGTGTGTGTGTGTGTGTGTGTGTGTGCTGTGTATGTATCTGTGAATGTGTTTTGAATGTATGTGTGAATTGTCTGTATGAGAGTGCGTGAAAGGAGCTGTGTAAGTCTATCTATCTGTGTATGCGTTTGGCGTTGGTGGGGTAGGGGGGTAGTCATGGGGGGGGGGTCTCTGCATCAGTGCGTTGTAAGTCCTGCGTCACGGAACAAACATCATTTCTAATCCGGAACTTGATGTGGTTTGACTATCGACATCCACGCAGCGTCCAATCACTGTGTTCTGTATCCGAACGTATGCATGAGATTGCATTTATGTGTGTGTGTTTGTTATGCATTTTGTGTTTGTTATGCATTTTGAATTCATGTGTGTGTGTGTGAAGTCGTGTGTTTTATGACTTCCTGTTCACTGTGACTCGTGTGTGTGTGTGTTTGTGTGTGTGTGTGTGTGTGTATGTTTGTTTGTGTGTGTGGTTGTGTGTGTGTGTGTGTGTGTGTGTGTTTGTGTGTGTGTGTGTGTGTGTGTGGTCTGCGTGTGTGTGTGTTGTGTGTATGTGTGTGTGTGTGTGTGTGCCTATGTTTTTTTTTACGCTCATGTGTGTGTCTCTAAATACACACGTACACGCTTATACATATTTGTTCCTGGTTTTACATGTCTCTATATGGCCGTACACATGACTCGGACACCTGCGCATACATCTGTGTGCACCTCCCTGTATGCACGGATCCCCCCCCGCTGATTCAGACACGTCCCGCCGATCAGCTGGGGGCGAGTCATCACCTTGAACAGGCCTTGCAAGTGCACGCTCTAAACTACCTCTGGATATATTGCATGATCACGCTAACAAGCTTATCTCGACCATCGGGGGGTGGGGGTGGGGATGGGGGGGGTGGGGGGGCTTTCTATAACGCTGGGGATTGTGTCGGAGAGTGTGGGCGGTCTTGCGCTTGATGGGGAGGAAGGGGCTATTTTCGGTAGTTTGGTTTGTCCTTCTTTTTTCTTTCTGCCTTCGCTTTTCTTCTTTCTCTCTCCTCTCTCTCTTTCTCTCTCTCTCTTCTTTCTCTTCTCTTCTCTCTCTCTCTCTCTCTCTCCTCTCTCTTTCTCTCTCTCTCCTCTCTCTCTTCTCTTCTTCTCTCTCTCTCTCTCTCTCTCTCTCTATCTCCTCTCTCTCTCTACTCAACTACGACAGGAAAGACCGACACAGACAGAAAAAAACATACTGACAAAAACGACCCTAACTAACAGGTGACAGACAGACCAGAAGACCAGAACAGAAAATACAGAAGAACAAACAGAATGACTAGACAGAGAGAGACAAGAAGAAGAGAAAGAGAGTAAGAGGAACGAGAAGAGAGCAAGAGAGAACGAGAGAGAACAGAGAGAACGAGGAGACGAACACTAAAGAGAGGAAACGAGAGAACAAGGAGAGAACACGAGATAGAACAAGAAGCAGAACGAGAGAACGAGAAGAGAGAACAAGAGAGAGGAAGAAGAGAGAACGAGAGAGAACAAGAGAGAACGAGAGAGAAAAGAGAGAACGAAGAGAAAACAGAGAGAGAACGAGGAGAAACAAGAGAGAAAAGACGAGAAGAAGAGAACAAGAGAGAAAGAGAGAACAGAGAGAACGAAGAGAAGAAAAGAGGAACGAAGAGAACAAGAGAGAAACGAGAGAGAACAAGAGAGAACGAGAGAGAACAAGAGGAACGAGAGAGAACAAGAGAGAACAAGAGAAGCAGAGAGAACGAGAGAGAACGAGAGAGAACGAGAGAGAGAACGAGAGAAACGAGAGAGAACAAGAGAGAGAGGAACGAGAGAGAACGAGAGAGAAGAGAGAGAACAGAGACGAGAAGAACGAGAGAGAAACGAAGAGAACGGAGAGAGAACGAGAGAGAGAAGGAGCAAAAGAAGAAGAACGAGAGAGACAAGAGAGAAGCGGAGAGAGACAAGAGAGAACAGAGAGAACAAGAGAGAAACGAGAGAGAGGAGAGACGAGAGAGAACAAGAGAGAAGAACGAGAGAGAAGAGAAGAGAACAAGAGGAACGAAGAGCAGAGAGAGAGAACAAGAGAGAACGAGAGAACGAGAGAGGAGAGAGGAGACACAAGAGAAGAGAGAGAACGAGAGAGACGAGAGACAACAAGAGAGTGAGAGAACGAGAGAGAACGAGAGAGAAGAGAGAGAACGAAGAGAGAACGAGAGAGAACGAGAGAGAACGAGAGAGAACGAGAGAGAACAAGAGAGAACGAGAGAGAGAAGAACGAGAGAGAACGAGAGAGAAGAGAGAGAAACGAGAGAGGAACGAGAGAGGAGAGAGAGAGAGGAACAAGAGAGAACGAGAGACGAGAGCGAAGAGACGAGAGAGAACGAACAAGAGAGAACGAGAGAGAACAAGAGAGAGAGATCCAATCGTGTGTTACCTTTCTTTATCTTCCTTCCAGCGACAGGTAATGGAAATCCGGTTCTCTCTCGCGTACATCAGCTGGCCTGGATTGCAAACGCACCCTTGTTGACACTGTGCCATGTGTCTCTACAGGGTATTAGTCCAGCCTCAGATAAGCTTATGATGGACTAATGTTATTTCAGCAAAGCGGCATTAGTCCCTGTGTTTGCTTGTTTGTGTGTTTGGGTGTCAAACAGACCTCTAATAAATATTGCTCGTGTGTTTGTGTGTTTGGGTGTTAAACAGACACCTGATAGATATTATTTACTCGTCGTGAGTTACCCAGGAATCAGCAGTTGTAAACCTGATACTTATATTTTGACACACACACACAGTGCGATTGTTATTCTAGCTAATATGCTAACCGTGATGCCACAGTAATGATTCATGAAGAGTCCATTATGACAAAATGAGAAAATAGATTGATGGGAATAATTTATTGCTTGTTTTATGGAAAAGCTCAGTCATATCCATACCTTTTTTCCTGATAATTAATCCTAAAATCTCTAAATTCATCATTTAGAGTAAATACAAGCCATGACGAACTTACAATGAGAACTTGATCGAGTATTTTATTTTCACAGCGATTATTATTTAATTATTTTATTATTTTATTATTTAATTATTTTAATTATTAATATTATTATTATTTAACTTGATTGATTATTTTCACAGTGATATATACCACTGAATAAATCCAGATCTGAGGAGCCGATTCCCGGCGGCCACAACAGGTCAACCCAGAGCGAGTGTTTCCTGTGCTTGTATATCGTTAAATTGCAAATACATCCACGCGTCCTCTTCTGCGTCGCTAAAATCTACATCTTTTCAATGCATTTTAAGCGGTTTAAATCCTTCCGTTTGGAAAGCAAATTCAAGCATTTTCATTTTTGGCTTTAGAGGAATGTCTATTTCACTCGCAAGTTCTGTGGATTTCCCAAATCACGGGATGGAAATATTTGAAAGAAAGTGATCGAGTGAACAGAGCTGGACACCGCCGCGCGTCGTGTCAGAAAGCGTTTTTAAAAAATGCAATCGCGGAGCAGGACAGAAAACTTGTCCTATTTCACTTTTTGTGCAGAGCCTCCTGCATGTAAGTCATTCTGCAACATTCGGGTCTCGGCTGCAACACAATGCAATTTGCGGGAACTGTGCACGAGAGGCGGGGAGCGAGAAAAGGCGAAGAAGCGGCCGTTGAACTTTGGCGGCGACTCCATGGACGTGTGGCGGAGGAACTGCGGCGATTCGCCCCGAGAATGCTGCTCGTGTGGATGTGCTGTGTGCTTAAGTGCATGTGTATACGTACGTACATACATACAAAAATGACATACATATATACATACGTGTGTGTGTGTGTCTGTGTGTCTGTTTGTCTGCGTGCGTGTGTATGTTTGTGTGTGTGGTGTGTGTGTGTGTGTGTGTCTTTTGTCTCTGTAGGTGTGTGTGTGGTGTGTAGATGATTTGATGGATAGATAGATAGAAAAATAGATACGACAGATATGTATGTGTGTGTGTGTACGTCCATGTGTGCGTGTTTATGGCATAAGCAGAATTGGCTCAAATCCAGAGATTCAACCATATACGTCTCATAACACTGGACCGTCGCCTTTACATGCTCTGAATCTCCTCTCAGTGCCCGTGTGTCTGTGTATCTGTCTGTCTCTCTACCTATTGGTCTGTCTGTCTGTATGACTGGCTATCCCCTTGCTTGCCAATTAGACTATTAGTGTGCCTATCAACATGGCTGTCCATCTAATTAATATTTTTTTTTTTTTTTACCCCAAGGGATATGCATACAGACAGATGACAAGATCAGACACTCACAGACATCCACAGTGTACACATGCAAAAAAAAAAAAAAAAAAAAACAAAAGACAATAGGCATATCTCTACAACCTTATTATATATTATATTATATATTATAATATATATTAGGGATGCTTATTCTGAAGGACGGGGAAAAGCGGTTATTCCCAAAGCAAAACATCCCTAAAAGTAGGGAAATGTTTAGAAACAAAAGCAAGAGTTTCTCTCTTCTTGGACCATTTCCTGGAGGCGGGGGAAAAGTATCTTATCCGGAAGCAAAATATCCCTGAAAACGGGGATAATCAGGGGCAGAATCCGGGAGCGACGGTCTCTTCTTCTAGGCCAATTTTCCCCGCAAAATATCCCCAAAAGATTGCAGGAACAACGACCTGCTCCTCTAGGGCATTTTATTTGAAAGTGGTTCATCCAAAAAGTAAAATATCTAAAAAAAAAAGGGGGGGGGGATATTCAGAGTTTTCAGGGAATTCAGGAGCTACAGCCCTCTCTTACTGGGATATTATACCTGAGGGTGGGCGGGGGAGAAAGTGGTTCATCCGAAGGTAAAATATCCCCCAAAACTAGGGGATAATCAAGGGGCAGAATACGTCAGTGGTAACAGTAGGTACAACAGCCTCCTACCCTAGGACCACTTTCCCTAAAGCCAGGGGAAAAATCATCAATCCTGAAACTAAATATCCCTTAAAAACCGGAGGAACATTCAGGACCCCGAATGCGCCCGCGAGAGGAGCACGAGCGACGGGCTCCTCCTCCTCTTGGCCCACTTTCCCTGCGACGGGGGAAAAGTGGTTGATCCGGAAGCAAAATTTCCCTAAAAACGAGAGGGTATTCAGGGGCTAGAATGCGGCAGTGATAGGAGCAGGAGCGACGTCGTCCTCCGGGAGAGATATGAGACTACCGCTGCCTGCGAGAGGAGGAGAGGGACGGCGAGGAGGAGGGGAAAGGGGATCCGGGTGACGTCACGCATAAGGGCTCCTTGTGCTTTTGCGCTTTGTATTATCTCTCACGCGATCTTTATCTCTCTCTTCTCTCTCGCCTTATCTTTCTTCTCTCCTTTCTCTCTTTATCTTTCTTCTTTTCTCGTCTCACTTTATTTCTTTTTACCTCTCTTCTCTCTCTTTGCCTCTCTTCTCCTCTCTGTTTTACCTCTTTCTCTCTCTTTACCTCTCTTTTCTTCTCTTCTCTCTTATTTCTTTTTATCTCTCTTCTCTCTCTTTCCTCTCTTCTCCTCTCTGTTTTCCCTCTTCTCTTGTACTTCTCTTTCTTCTCTTCTCTTTCTCTTTCTGTATGTTACTCTCTCTCTCTCTCTCTCTCTCGCTCTCTCTCTCTCTCTCTCTCTCTCTCTCTCTCTCTCTCTCTCTCTCTCTCTCTCTCTCTCTCTCTCTCTCTCTCTCTCTCTCTCTCTCTCTCTCTCTCTCTCTCATCTCTCTCCTCTCTCTCTCTCTCTCTCTCTCTCTCTCTCTCTCTCTCTCTCTCTCTCTCTCTCTCCATCTCTCTCTCTCTCTCTCTCTCTCTCTCTCCTCCTCTATCTCTCTCTCTCTCTCTCTCTCTCTCTCTCTCTCTCTCTCTCTCTCTTCTCTCTCTCTCATCTCTCTCTCTCTCTCTCTCTCTCTCTCTCTCTCTCTCTCTCTCTCTCTCTTCTCCTCTCTCTCCTCTCTTCTCTTCTCTCTCTCTCTCTCTCTCTCATTGTATCTCTATCCATCCATCCATCTCTTGCTTTTGTATTCTCCTATTTCGGGACAAAAAACAGACCCCAAATCATATCATTTACAGTTTTCCATTACTATATCTTTCCCATATATATATCCGATCTAGCGGTCACTTAAACCCAAACTGCGATTTTTCTCTCTCTCAGTTGCAAGTCCCCTTCGCAAAAAAATTATCACGTAGCCGGCAATGCAGGGTTAAGCACACAAAGCCAGGAAATAATACGGCAAGTGACACGGAAGTAAAACTATGATATAGGGATTGCGCGCTGCAGTTTCTCGCTGGTTCTCCCAGATGGGCCGCGAGATGGGTGGCAGCGTGGTGGCTTTTGGTGTTGTGGTATTTAGAATGTGGCTTTACATGTGTGTGTGTGTGTTTATGAGATATATTCATATATGTATATATTCATTATTGTTCAACGGCCGTTCATTCTTTTGGAGGATCTTTTATGCACACATACACAAATATGCAAATACACAACACACACGCATATGTATGTTTATATAATATATATATATATATATATATATATATATATATATATATAATATATATATATATATATATATATATATATATATATATATATATATAATATATAATGTGTGTGTGTGTGTTGTGTGTGTGTGTGTGTGTGTGGTGTGTGTGTGTGTGTGTGTAATATAGATATAGATGATAGAATAGATATAGATAGATAGATAGATAGATAGATAGATAGATAGATAGATAATAGATAAAAATAGAAGATAAATAGGATAGGATAGATAGATATATGTATGTATAGATATATGTAAGTATGTATGTATGTATGTATATGTGTATATATGGTAGAAAAAAACAATGCACAAACTAGATTTTTGAAATAAGTGAGACACCAGTTTCGGAATCGTCCTCGATTCCATCTTCGCGTCTGAAGGGAAAGGATAAGCATAAGACCGATAAGCTGAGCCTCGCCCAGCTGTGCACCGCCCGGCCTCTGCCGACTCGACCCACGTGTGTCAGTCGAGCTGAGGCGACAGAAATTAGAAGAAGTGGTTGCTCTGTCACAGCGGGAACCTGCAGGCGACAGCAGCAGCTTCTCGCGGCTGGGCGTGGCGTGAATCGCTGACTTCTCGGATGAGAGGCCGACACGTTGCCACTGCTAGCTCAGAGGCCAAAGGAAAGGAGAGAGAGAAAGTGGAGTGTGTCTGCGGAGGGATTCGCTGCTTCTGACGCACGTCCATGACAGGGGTGGCTTTCTTAGACTGTCATGCCATCAATATGCGCAACAAGAATAGATGTGTGTATGTAATATATATATATATAATAATATACATATATATATAATATATATATATATATAATATATATATATATATTATACCGATAGAAAACGCTAACACGGGCCTAAAATAGATGGACCTATAAGCGGTTTGTCGATAGATGTAAATCAGCGCCTCGAGAGAGCCAGAAGAAAGGAGACGGACACAGAGGGAGAGAGGCGAGAGAGAAAGGATAAGGGGGAGGAGAGGGCGAGAGAGGGGGAGGGGGAGCGTGAGGAGGAGGGGGAGAGAGGAAGACAGAGTGAAGTAAAAGGGATAAAGAGAGTGAGCGGAAAGTGAGATGAGAAGAGAGAGAGAGGGAAGAAACAGAGAGAGAGAGAAAAAGGGGGGTAGGGGAGGGAACGAAGGGAAGAAAGAGAAAGGCGAGAAAGAAGAATAACAGAAAGAGAAAAGGAGAGAAGAAGGATGAAAGTAAGTTAGAATCAAACATAAGTCCCTAGAGCGTGGAATTCTGGGCCAACGAGATATGTCTCTGAGTGTAGTAAATACAGCATTTCAAAAGGCTTGTATTTTATGGGGAGTTTACCCTACTTTCCCCGAATAAGTACGCGTTTGTAAGTTATCCGGCTTTTCGGATAACAGAAGCTTAAGAAAAGAACCATTTCTGAATCAAGCTGTTTAATGTTTTGGATAAAGATTAGTTACGTGAAGGTCACAGTGTCGCTGAAGAAAATTGATTCAGAGAATAGGATTATCTCACACATAAAGAGAAAACAGAACGCAAACATTCCATAAACGAAGTGAATTTAAGAGTCTAAGAGTCTATACAGCAAAAAAATTCATAAACGAAGCGAATCCAAGAGTCTAAACACCACGAAAAAGCGACTCGATCCGCCAGGCTGAGATCCCCTTTCGAGAGGCTGACCCCGGGCGAGGCACAGACTCTCCGGCGGCCGCAGACTCTCCGAGGAGGTCGATGGAAGGCGTGTATGGGCGTGCTTGATGGCGTGCTTGAGGCGTGGGAGCGAAAAGGCGAGGATTTATCTCCTTCGGGGCCGACGTGCTCTCGCTCCGGTGGCGTCGAGGGAGGGAGGCCGGAAGGGAAGGAAGAGGCTTCGGGAAGGGCGCTGGCGAGGCGAGCTCTGCTGATACGCAGAGAGAGAGAGAGAGATAGGGAGGAGAGGCGAGAGAGAGAGAGAGAGAGAGAAGAGAGAGAGAGAGAGAGAGAGAGAAGGAGAGAGAGAGAGAGAGAGAGAGAGAGAGAGAAGAGAGAGAGACGAGAGAGAGAGAGAAGAGAGAGAGGAGAGAGAGGAGAGAGATGAGGAGAGAGACGGAGAGAGAGCAGAGAAGAGAGAAGAGAAGGAGAGAGAGGAGAGGGAGAGAGGAGAGAGAGAGAGGAGAGAGGGGAGTGGAGAGAGAGAGAGTAGAGAGAGAGGAGAGGAGAGAGAGGAGAGATATGAGCAGAGAGATGAGATAGAGGTGAGAGAGGAGAGAGAGAGAGAGGTGAGAGGAGAGACGAGAGACGATGAGAGAGAGAGAGACGAGAGAGGAGAGAGAGAGAGAGATGAGAGAGGATGGGAGAAGAGAGAGAGAGAGAGAGAGAGAGAGAGAGAGAGATGGCTTAAAGTTTTAATGTGACGCGGAGATAAACAGACACGTTCAAATGCGCGCCACACACATCAGCACACACGAACACACACACATTACACAATATACATACAGACATACGTACACCCACACGCGCGCACGCACACACACCCACCGACAACACATACACATACCATACCATACTAACACACACACGCACGTGAACACACAACATACATACATAACAAAAAAAAACAGGTGCACACAACAACATTACATACACACAACACGCTCGCGTAAAACCACCACATACATACATACACAAAAAAACAAGCATACACACACCCGCATGAACACACACATAACATACACACAAAAAAAACAAGCACACACACACACGAGCATGCTTATGCATAATGTACAAGCGCGTGTACACTTAAATCTCTTTTCTGTCGACGTGCTGCATGCTGGCGGTGTCTCTATGCTGCCGGGATGGACGGGACGCGGGGCTTCGGTTCCGCTCGGCCTGTCGCTGCCGTTCCGTGAGAGGTTGCGGAAATCAGTATGAAAAGCAATGACTAATTGTATAAAAAAGAAAACCCTCCTATAAATAAATAAATAAATATATATATGCATATCTATCTATAAATATTATCTATCTATCTATCTATCTACTATCTACACACAAACACACACACAACACACATATGTGTGTGTGTATATATATGTTTATATATATATATATATATATATATATATATATATATATATATATATATATATATATATATATATATATATATATATATACTATTATATACCATATAATATATATGTA
>NW_020870206.1:15000-22500 GCF_003789085.1 Penaeus vannamei | reverse complement strand
ACTTTTCCCAGGCATACTTCAGAATATTTCACTCACGTCGTCGAGACTTTTAAAATCTATTTTTTTTTTCTTTTCATCTTGTTCAGCAAAATGGAAAGTGGGAAAGAAAATTTCTTTACCAGGCAGCACAATATGGAAGAAAGATAGGAAGGAATAAGAAACATGATAACAATGATAATGATAAAAATAAATTATGATGATGATAATAATGATAACGATAAAAACAATGATAATAATGATAATAATAATGATTATGATAATGATAATGATGATAATGATAATGATAATGGCGATGATAACAATGTTAATAATAACAATAACAATAAAAATAATGACAATAATGACGATAACGAAAAATAATGATAGTCAGAATAATGAAAATAATAATAATGATAATGGTGATGATAACAATAATAATAATGATGGTGATAATAATAATGATAATAATAATAACAATAATATCAGCATAAGAAAATAATGATAATAATATATAATGATATGATAATGAAAGTGATAACAATAACAATAATTCATTATTCATTATTATTATTAACAATTATTATAATGATAATTATTGATAATAATCATAATAACAATTATTATCACTATCATTTTTTTTTACCATTATCATTATTATTATCATTATTATTAATTATTTATTATTATTATTATTATTATTATTATTTATATTATTATTATTATTATTATATTATTATCATTAATTATTATTATTATTATTATTAATCATCATTACTATTATCATTATTATCATTATCATTATTATTATCATAACAAGAACAACAACCATAACAGTAGTAATAACATAAAAAAAACATCTTAAAAACATCAAACAAAAAGAAAGACAGAAGAGATCCATAACGAAAAATATGGGATTTTGAATATACTGAAACAGGCTTCTATGAAAGTAATAAATAAAAGCACCCAATCAAGTGCTTGATTTAACTACGACATCGTCAAATCGCTCCTAAAAATAGAAAATAACGATAATAATAATAAGATGATAATGATACGAAGAAAACGGATGCAGTGATCGGTTACAAGAATGAACAGAAGACTTTGAACTTCTACGATTCCACTATAAGGATATTAATATAATCCTGCGGTGTCTGACTATGCATGATGTAGCTCTTGCTTACCTCGTTCCAGGCCTTGCATCACATAAACAAAAAGGAAGAAAGGAGAAAAAGAGGGAAAATATACTGCAGAGACGAGCCCGTTTGTCCGAATGCGCGCACGAGGATTGCGAACGACTCAAAAGGCTGTTTCATTCTTTACGATTCATTCACGATTTAGGGAAAGTCGTAAAATGCTTCATTCTTCCTTTTTCTCTCTCTTTTTTCTTCTCTTTATATCTATCTCTTCGTTACTTTTGTGGGAATGACTTGCTTGCATTGTGATGACGTCACTACAATACGACGATACATTTCGATACGAAATTGAAGTGGCGAATCAGTGAATTCCTCTCGAGTGAAGTAAGTGGTAGGATTCGATTCTATGATGTCTTATATTCCCTTAAGTCTCTTGCTTTCTTTTTCTCTCACTCTCTCTCTCTCTCTCTCTCTCTCTCTCTCTCTCTCTCTCTCTCTCTCTCTCTCTCTCTCTCTCTCTCTCTCTCTCTCTCTCTCTCTCCTCTCTTTCTCTCTTCTCTCCTTTCTCTCTTTCTTTTCTTTTTTTCTGTTTCTTTCCTTCTCTTTTCTTTTCTCCTTTTCCTCCTCCTCCTCTCTGCCTCTCCTTCCCTCCGACCATGAGCGCGAAGAAGACGCCGGCCGCTCCCTCCGTCATAAATTCCTCCATGATGAGCGCTGAAAACCCTCCATGACTCGGGAACAAATATATTCCGATGCATTCTAATGGCGCAGAATCATTTCCTTCCCTCGTGGTAATTCTGCGCGCGAAAACATTCATGCTTTGTGCAGATGCTTTAATTGCATAAATATATTGCATACGAGCATATATGCACTGCAGATATGCTTGCATAATGCATACGGTCATAATGCTTACGTAAATACATGCATGTACCACACACACACACGTACATACACATATACATGCATACATATATAATATAATACATACCATGCATACATACACACAATACATACAACATACACATACACAACATACCTAATACAAACTTCCAACATACATGCGAACATGCACAGATATGTAGTATATGAACCTCATGCATAGAGGAGACGGGAACACAGAGAAGGAGAAAGAGAGAGAGACGAGAGAGAGAGAAGAGAGAGACGAGAGAGAGAGAGAGAGAGAGAGAGAAGAGAGAGAGAGAGAGAGAGAGAGAGACAGACAGACAGGGACAGACAGACAGAGAGAGAGACAGACAGACAGACAGACAGACAGAGAGGAGAGAGAGAGAAGACGAGGAGAGAGAGAGAGAGAGAGAGAGAGAGAGAGAGAGAGAGAGAGAGAGAGAGAGAGAAGAGAGAGAGAGAGAGAGAGAGAGAGAGAGAGAGAGAGAGAGAAGAGAGAGAGAGAGAGAGAGAGAGAGAGAGAGAGAGAGAGAGAGAGAGAGGAGAGAGAGAGGAGAGAGAGAGAGAGAGAAAGAGAAAGAGAAAGAAGAGAGCAAGAGAGAGAGAGAGAAAGAAGCGAGAGCGCGCGAGAGAGAGAGAGAGAGGGGGTATGGAGTTTCCCCGGGGTCAGATCCACGCAGGAGGCATGAAAATAAAGCTTAGGAATTCCATTGTCTATCAAAATTTTTGTTTTATCTTTCTAGTAAGTGTTTTTACGAGCCAAAACGCAGAGGTTCACCATATCTAGATTTAGAACCATGCGTCTTGAAGTTCAATATGAAAGTAAGAACAACGTCATAAATGATATAAGAACCTACACGGCGCCCGCATCGAGGAGTTTCCCGCGGCCCGCCTTCGCTCTGGGTTTCCCGCCATGAATATTTATGTAAAGGAGAAACTTTCTTCTCTTTCGTCTGATATCGATATCCTTGTCCACTTCCTTTCATCTCCTGGTGAACATTACAAATTCCAAGAAGTAAGTATTTCCTCGTCCGGACCCGAACGCCAAGTGAAGCTCGCAACTAAGTAATTGGATTGTATTCCCGGTCCGACGGAATGGTGTTGGATCCTATTCACCGGTACTGCAGGTGTCGGGGCTGATGGAGCCGAGAAGTTATTGCAGTGTTGCGTGAGGAAGCGGGATAAGCTAACAGAACTTCGCGTTTGGTCTCACTGATGAAAGGGCTTGATCTAAATTTCCTGTGAAATGTTTAATTAACGTCACACGTGAACAAGGGAGGCACGTCGAGCCATTTACCAGCGAACGTAAATATTATTTGATTTAACTTATAAATGTATGCATTCATATATATATATATATATATATATATATATATATATATATATATATAATATATATATATATATATATATATATACATTATATATATTTATTTATTTATTTATGTATATGTATATATATATTTATCATTATGATTTTTATTATCTTTATCATTCTATCATTACTATCTTATTACCATTATTATCATCACTACTATTATCATTACAATAATTATCATAATTACCATTATCATTGTATCGTCATCACCGTTATCACTGTATTAGTCACAATCATTACGTTTATCGTTATTTTGTTATCATTATTATCAGTATTAACACCATTATCATTATTATCATTATTATTATCTTTATTATATATCATTAACATTATTAGTTACCATTATTATTATCATTATTATTATTACTATTATTGCTATTATTATCATCATTATTACTTATCATTACAATCACTATTGTTATCATTATTATCATTATCATTGTTTTGTTATTATTACTATTATTATCATTATTATCATTGTCATTACCACTATCACCATTATTATTATTATTATTATCATTATCATCAGTATTATTATTGACAAGCACCTAAATTGTCTAATTGGGCACAGTATATCTTAAACTATCTAAAGTAATTTAGTCAAGTTACAAATGAACTATATTTTCAGACTTTGTTGCAATGCAGTGCAATTCAGTATACAAAAAATCATAATCTTATATACAAAAAATTATAATTCTCTTCTCCGAACAGATTACATTAAGAAGATGATGAGCCAAAAGAAAGAAAAATATATTCGTATCCAGTTCTTTTTCTTTCTTTTTAAAAGATTTACCCGCGGTTCAAAATCAGCTGACTTTACCGCACCGCCATAAACATGAAGATTTATTCCCGAATAGCGTGGGGAATGTCTCCATAATTTGGCCGTTTATGTCAATAGCCGATGATATAGTAAATTACTTTTTTAAAGATTATATCAAAAGGGAAATTCAATCAACAATCATAAGTTTGTGAAATCATTATGAATTCCCCCTAAATATGTACTTTAGTTTGATTTACACTCACACTTACACGTTCTATCCGTCTAATGATGATAAATAGATGAATTGGTAGAACTATAAATAAATAGATAAATCGATAAATAAAAACATCGGTGAATATATAAATAAGATGAATCTACACTGCAAATCAAAACACAAATTCAACCTCAAAGACAATAAACTAAAGAGCCGGCCTACATAAGTCTCAGAATTCGGTCGTAAATCCTGGCAAACAGCTGTTCGACGATTGCCATAAATCGCCGGTGTTGATCTAGAGCACATATGCGGCCGCTGCTTTTGGGTCCCGTTGAGTGGGAGTCGAATTGTGCACGTTTGGGTTGAGTTATGATGTTGATACTCAAATAATGTTACAAGACGTGATATAAAGGTTTCCTATAAAGTATTGTAATTGTGATATCTACTGTCATGTGCAGATTGGTAGAGTAGTACATATACTTTTTTATAAAGGTTAAAATGTATCATAAATTGGGGCCAAATATATATGCACATGCCTTATTACATACATATAGATACGCACATATATAAAATCATACGCGCACACACACACGCACACCACACACACACACACACACACACACACACACACACATACACATACATACATACATACATACATACATACATACATACATACATACATACATACATACATACACACACACATACATACACATACATACAACACACACACACATACACACACACACACACACACACACACACACACACACACACACACACACACACACACACACACACACACACACACACACACACACACACACACACACACACACACCACACACACACACTTCCTCTACTCTTTCCTCTTTAAATGCTGATAAAATAAAGTATAACCCCGTAATTAGGTTTGGTTAATGTGCTCAGTACCTTGTTTGTGTGTAAACCTGCTCTGTATTTACGGCAGGTTTATTAAAACTTCGTGAGGCTCGACCCACTGAATGTTTGTAAATAAAGACGCATATACATAGGAATAGATGCATATACGTCTATCAGATATATTTACATTTATCCATCTATCTATACGGTAGATATGCAGGTCTAAACTGATAGATATGGATTTATCTTAGTGTGTATGCATGTCCGTATAATGAATATTTACGGGGTCGGGCCTTCAACAGTTCAATAAACGCAGAGACAACCGATATTAATACCACAGTTATTCTCCCCTGCAACTCTCAAACTATTTCATACTACGTGTTGTCCCTCATGCGTTCTTCTGTCCACGTGGCAGAGATTCTCCCCTGCAACTCTCAAACTATTTCATACATAGTAGAGATTCTTTATATCTAAAACGTATCACCTTCCACAGTTCTAGAATTGGAATTAACGTCAGTACTTACTTATCCGTCAGTACTTACATCTGCACGTTCTTCCACGTAGGTTATTGACGTTCATCTTATCAAGGTTTATACAGACCTTGCTCCCATTATTCCTATATTATGCACGTAAATAGTTCTCTCTCTCTCTCTCTCTCTCTCTCTCTCTCTCTCTCTCTCTCTCTCTCTCTCTCTCTCTCTCTCTCTCTCTCTCTCTCTCTCTCTCTCTCTCTCTCTCTCTCTCTCTCTCTCTCTCTCTCTCTCTATCTCTCTCAGAAACAACTAATATTGAAGATAAAGCCGTGTGAGGTACAGTAACTAACTAGTTACTGAATAAGGAAAGAAAGGTAGCTGAAAAAGTGAGTACAATCAAAACACCTGTTTATTTTACTGCACAGCTCCTGTGAAAGAAATTCATACATGAAAAAAAACATAAATGCAATGTGTATGCAGTTCTCTGACAAAAGTGATAATATATATATATATATATATATATATATATATATATATATATATATGCTGTGTGTGTGTGTGTGTGTGTGTGTGTGTGTGTGTGTGTTGTGTGTGTGTGTGTGTGTGTGTGTGTGTGTGTGTGTGTGTGTGTGTGTGTGTGTGTGTGTGTGTTGTGTGTGTGTGTGTGTGTGTGTGTGTGTGTATATTCATATATATGCAGAGTATATATATCATACATTAATTTGGTTATCAGTGTATTTATTTATTTATCCATTTACCTATTTTTTATCAATCACTTCATTTATTTACTTATCTGTTACATAATATACACCCCATTTTACAATAAAACATAAATATACAATGCAGATACAGTTAGTAAACACTAGTATGAATAAGTCTTTTGAATTCATATTCGCATTTGGTTTTCTGTCAATTTTCAAGAACAGCATTATTGGGCCAAGAATAACTAGCTTACTTCACTAATCATACGAATGAAAATGTATCTTCCAATGCAGGAACTCTCCATTAATAAAACAAGGCCCTCATGCAATCCCACTGGACACGTAGCTTACATAATGAATGACATTTGTTGTCTGAGAATCACCTACTAGCACTAAAATATAATTCACAGTTTCAGTTGTAATATTTCTGTTTTTCTGGGTTATGTTTATGCTCAATGCTTTTCTCTCCTGAAACATAAAACTATGTTATGTTTACAGTGTTAATGACAATAGTGGCAAAGCTTAGTTAAAAATCCTTGGAAAATACCTTTGAATTGAAAAAAATATGCCAGAGATATAGTTTTCTTAAAGCTTCTGATCCTTAACTTATAGCCTCTTGCTTTTGGCGTCGGAGGCAAAAAGGCTACATATCAAACATTGATCCTCTCCAATTGAAACACCATGGTTCAGCCACAGAGAAATACTCTAACACATATCATTAGCATGCAAACACTAACACACATATAAACATACAAACATTATCACAAACACATACATGCTCAGTTTCCATTACATAGCCATTATCACCATTGTTATCATATTAACCTGCTGGTAAATTTGTCCTATCAAAAAATATTTGTTACAAATGTAAAATCCATTTTCATTTATGAGATTATTAACCTTAGATTGGTTATTAATAGCTATTCTTGTCTATTATGGTTTACGTCATTGGCAAAGGCTGTGTAATTGTTTGAAGGAAACTTTTCACTCCAAAAAATTTGATCTCACGCATAATTTTTGTACATTATTAAGGTCTTATAATAAAATAATCCACACATTTATATAATATGTATTTAA
>NW_020870206.1:0-7500 GCF_003789085.1 Penaeus vannamei | reverse complement strand
GATCTCAGTAGTGATTTTTTTCTAAATGAAAAGAAAACATTATTACATACTAAAATACTTTAGTATACATATAGGCACTGATGCACTCTAAACACTGATAAACAAGTATTTCTTTTAATAAAGGTATATGTACATATATACAGATCAACTCCTTACCTTTGCTTTGATGACAGTATATTACCGGCTGATATCAAATGCTCAGAACCAAATGGCATGCCACTTACATTGTAAACCAAAACAAATTTCTTAATACAACTGTCCTCATTCAAAATTTCCAAATATTTTGCGACTCTAGAACTTAATCAATAATGGATACTATCCTCCTATAGAAAAAAATCAATTAAGGAGGCTGGAGACACAGCTAAAATCAAAATATTAGAAGTGAAGACTTGAATATTCCAGATGAATAGACACTTATGTTCCAAGTGTCATCTTTTGGCAACTAATATCCTAATGATATCTTTAGGGCCCTATGCAATGAGAATTGGAAAATGTCCCATATGTTGCTGAATGTCGCTCTCATTTCGTTGCTTCTGCTTGATGGAAACAAAAACCCTAGCTTTCAGTTTGTCATCTATCCCTTCACTTTATTGAAAATATCTCTTCATTTGCCCTCACTAGTGTATGAACCAGTATACCCTGATGGTCACAAGTAAATCGTAATATTTTATTGTCTAAAAATTTAAAAAAGGCAAAATCAAATATCGAAGATACAGTCCTCTAAAGATTAGATATGGTTGCATGTATCTCATTACTTCCCAAAAATCCATAATTTTTTATGTCTTACTCATCATCACAAAAAGAGAATATACTCATAATATCAACAAAATATTTCCACTATTGATACTATATTTGAAGGATTACTCATCAAGTCACACATTCAGCAACATCCAAAAATAACGTCTTCATGACTTTGACAATCTTATTCTTATAACCTTACCGCTGGAGGTCGTCAGAGCAGTACAGCATTGGAAAGAGTTTTTCTTACCAGCAGTGGCCACCTTCTCTTTCCTAAGTAGCTAGTCCTGACAACTTTCGTAATACTACATCTAGGGTGGGATCACCACACACATGGCATCATATGTTGTTTTTTAAACTACTTCTATTATAAGTTTTTGTCATTTATAAAATGTTTTCTGATGTACCATCAGTTTATTGAGAGCCATACAAAACTTCTTTGTGACTAGGAGGAGGAGGAGGAGGAGGATGCAGGGGGTGAAGGTGGTAAATAGAGGGGGAGTGAGCCACTACGCACATCCACATGGAGCATCGCCTCTGATTTTTTTTTTTTTTTTTCAGCAATATACTTCAACCTTTATTTTCTATTAGTCTTAGACTGTCATTCATTCTCTTTGTTAACCATTATAATTATAGAAACACAGGGCACCTTGCACAAAAAAGCTCAAAACCAAAAAACTAAAATTTTATGATTTTTGTTACTATATGTACATAAACATCACCTAAATAATTTAGAAGCAAAGGCAACTCATTTGATGCAATACATTGATCAGGGATGATTTGTAGATAATATAAGATTTTCAGAATATGTTTATAATACATATTTTTCTTTATACCCACAGTGTCACCAGCCCCCTTAAGTCTATAAACAGCAACTAGTAGCTATGACCGCTGAGGAAAGGAGAGCAAATTAGGAATATGGAAAAAGCAGTCAGCAACCACTAACAGGATGAAAAAAGGGAAAGGGATTCAACCGCTGCTACCAGGAATGCAAAACTCATCAAGCCAAAGTAGAAGAAGAGCACTCTGGCCAGTAAGAAGAATGTATCAGGTAGAATAGACTTCAGTTCGTCCGAAGAACCCATGCATAGTATATACAACCCAGAGGCAAAAAGGTGAAAGGGAAACAATCTACAAACAGGATGTCTAACTTCTAATCTATTGTTATCTATAAATCACTCCACAGCTTTTCTCAACATTGACACAAATTAAAACAGTAATGTGAGTTGCTAAATATTTTGGGTATTGAAATTTACCAAGCATCGGCCAATTCATTATAGCTGTATTTACACTTGTACCTTGGAAGAAAAATTAGATCAACTGTTGTGTTCTTACCTCATTGCTCTCCTCACTCTCGATACTGTCTCGCACCATAAACTGGGACTTGAAGACTGGTCGAGCATGGGCAGTTGGGTGAACACTGGGTAAATTGACCTCGAAAGACTCGTCACCATCATGGTAGTGCTCTTTCTCAGTACAGTGGAGGTTCATAACATCCTGTCTGTCAAGCCAAGGCTGAACCATCACAATGGCTTCGCAGATCTGTAATTTGGAAAACCGTCTTAGTAGTATTATCCCACTCGACAACAATTACCATTACCTGTTAAAGTACGGTATATCATGCAATCATCACCATTTCAATATTCCTTTGCTTCTTGATGATGGTAATCCACAAACAAATTAGATACTGTATAAAAGCTTACCATGTGATCTTCACCAATATCAGGGGCACAGCGAGCCTTGTTGATACGCCTCTTATACTTGGGGCAGATTGTCTCCACCAGCTCAACCATCACGTGGTACCTCACACCTGATGTCACCTGGAGAGAGAAGTTCCAACAAAACCTTTCAGCCACTTTCATCATCCACAGAACATTATAGGACAGGTTATTTTTTATGAACATAATCATTCCATGAAGAATTTTTCCAATACAAATAATCTCCATCTCAAAGTTTTTAAAAAAATTCATATACATTGTATAGAACAGTATTTCAATTACTCAAGAAACACAAAAAGTAATTAACCACACTTGTCATTACCTGCTTGCGTGCTTTGAGTGCCTTCTGGAAAATGAACAGATTGTCCTCGTCTGACCTAAAATCAAACTCATCCGCAATCTTAATTCCCAGTTTTTTGAGGCTCCTATCATTCACATCCATCTCAATCCACTGTCCACCTGGAGCACCTGCAAAAGAGTAAGCATTAGTATCACAATATAATGAATAGCTACCTCAATAACAACATAAATGACCTGTCAATAAATATATATGTTAATTGAAAAGATAAAAACAGAAAAAAGGAAATATGAAAGATAAGGCAAGAGGTATAATAAACATGGTTCATTTTTTCTTGTGATGGTTATCCAGTTTACAGGTTGTGATACACTCACCTGTTCTAAATGTTGAAGGATCAGCACCACTCTTCTGGAAAATCTTTCCTGTAAGAGACACATAATGTCTTACAACCATGTCTGCTGTCTTTGCCAATATATTTTTTCCTAATATTTCTATTGACAGTTTTGCATAAAATATATCAGGGAAATGAAATCCCACTACATAACTTCAAAATTCCTCATATTTCCATTCAAATATGAATTCAACCTCTCTAAAAAACAACTAATATATATATATATATATATATATATATATATATATATATATATATATATATATATATATATATATATATATATATATATATATATATATATATATATATATCCTAAAATTTTCAGTCTACAAGCAATTTACAAAATAAATTCAA
Organism: Penaeus vannamei; assembly: GCF_003789085.1. NCBI lineage: Eukaryota > Metazoa > Arthropoda > Malacostraca > Decapoda > Penaeidae > Penaeus > Penaeus vannamei. The sequence continues at coordinate 3,998 of NW_020870206.1, read as the reverse complement.
AATAAATTACAAAGTAAATTCTTAAATAATGATAATACCTCTGATTTTGTTGAGATAGTAGTCATCTCGCTCATCACAATACAATTTTGTGAGCTGTTTTGCCTGACCAGGAGCTGAGGGCATCATGACCTCAGCCTGGCAGATCTCCCTCTCTTCACCGTGGTCAAGCACACAGCGGCTCGGGTCAGCAATAGGCAAGTACTTCTTGCAATGGGTCTCAGCCAATTCAACTTCCAGAAGGTATGTGATTCCCTGTGCCTGCTGCAGAGAGAGTAAGCAAAACTTAGATATAAGAAGTTCTTTTTAAAACTATAATGGTATACATCATGTGTGAACAATTATTACATAACAGGGTACATACTTATTAGTTCAAGTCATCTCTAAGTTATAATAGCTAGTTTAACATATCAGTTACTTAACTCCAAGTTTCAACTATAAGTTTATATGAATAAAAAAAAATAGATGGTATATTTTCTATCTTTCAAAGAACAAATATTCCTAAATGAACAGCAAGAGATCAGACACTTTTTTCACCCTCACTATGGCACTAATGTCAACTTCATATGTCCAACAACCCAAGAGAAAACATGCTCCATGAACATTTTTGTAGCTACATACCTGCATGTTTGCACTGACAACATTAGTCAGTACATAAAGTTCATCCTCATCCCCACGAAGGTTATACTGTTCAACAACAAAGGCAGCAGCTTCATGCACCTTTGAGTCATTGAGGGCCACAGGCTGAGCTCCAGGAATGTTTGTTCTACCTTGTGGGAGGTTCAAGAATGGATGATCCATCAGGTCAACTGAGCTCAGGGTTGGCATCAGCGTCTGCAAAGCATAAAAGGAATGAAGACCTATACCTAGCAGTTCTAGCCAAGAATTAAATCTAAATGATAATAGTTATCACACTAATATAAGCTTAGCTACTTCGTAAAGAACTAAAGAGAAAGGAAAAGGGTCAAGTACTGGAAGTACTAGGAGGATGATACAATGTTATCTGATGTGACTTCCAGACAACCTAGTTCATAACACATGTCATTACTTGAGCAAGTCACAGTATGCTTCTGAATCCTCAATTAATATTCTTAGAGAGCTTTACACAGAGAATGAATAATCCAATATCTCTTCTGATCATGGATATCTGTTCTCAGGTAAATACACAAAAATCCATAGTGGATTTTCCTCTACGTACCTCCCTCAAGTAGTCATCTAAATCATCACAGGCAAAGGATACCAGCCTCTGGTTCCCAGGTGCTGGAGCCCCTGCTTGGACAAGCACTTCAGCTTTGCACACCTGCAAATATAGATTATGTCAGTAAATAGTTTTCGTGCCATTTATCAATTTATCAGTGCACTAATAAATTGCTGTCTTGGTCTCTTATCAAATCAGCACACTTACATGACAAAACAATAGAAAATCATATAAACTTTTCTTTAGGAAGCCCAAACATCTTACCTCATGATCTTCTGAGGGATTAATGATACAGTGTTCTCCATTGCCTAGCGTCGGGTCCAGCTTGTGGCAGTTGGTCTCAGCCAACTCAACTACCACACGATACATAGTTCCTCCCACATTCTGAAAAGTGCAACCAATTTAGTGAATATAATAGCATCTCTGTCTGAAATAGCAAAAACATAGTCACATAAAATGGAAAATGGATTATTGTAAGTAGACTAACCTGTGAAGATGCCTCGTGGAGCTTGACAAATTTGTAATACTCATCATCATCTTCTCGTCTGTTGTATTCTGCCACAACCAATCTGGCGATCTCAAGTGTTTGCGGATTGATTTCTAATGGTTTCTGACCACTGTGTGTTGGTGGACTTGTCCTGAATGTAGTGCCTACAGAGGGTGATGCACCAAGACCTGTTCCCAGTGCCACAGGAACAATGAACTCATCTTGGGTGGAAGTTGGGTAGTCATCTTTATCATAACACCTGAGGGAAAGACATTTAATTATGCACAGAATTTTTAACATTAGTCTACAATCAATAAACATAAACATTAAATGGATAGGCTAAATACAGATAAGCTGTTTAAGGTGTTTTTTTCATCACAGGTACTTACTGTGAGGCTACAAGGTCACGTGAGGGAACCCATGGTTGATCTACCACGTGGAGATCACAAATCTCTGTCTCCTCAGTTACATCTTGAGGGCAGAAAGTGCGGTTCACATCAACACCAGTCAGCTGTTTCTTGCAATGTGTCTCAGCAAGCTCAATGGTAAGATAGTACTTCACACCAGCTACCACCTGGAGGTAATATATAGCAATAAATAACACTAGCATAATCTATTAGAAAAAAAACAGTGATTACAAAATCAAAAATATTAAACAAATGACAGAAAAAATCAAATATTAATTAAAACATAAAAACAAATATCTGACTAGCTCTTTATGTACCTATTACAAGAAACACAATGAAGAATGAAGAATGATTAATCTAATCTTACCTGAGTCTGGGCCTTGACAAGTCTAAGAATCATGTGCAGTTCATCCTCATTTGAGGCTCTGTCATATTCCTTCAAAGCAAAGTCTGCAATCTCCAAAATGGTTGGGTCATTGAGAGGAGCAGCTTGAGGACAACCCAGGCATGGAGCACGTACAGGCACTACCAATTCTTCATCAACACTCCGCTGGAAGATTAACAGAATTAAATTTCACCAAAACACAATAAACACTACTCATTTTTTCATTCTAAAGTTATATAACTTCTCTCAATAAAATAACTACAAAGCCCAAGAACAGCTGAACCCTTACCCTTCTCTCACACTTGATGTCGTCATCATCCTCAACAACAGGAACAACATCGAGACTGGCAATCTGGTTAGGATTGTGAACAACAGTCACCGAGCATACATAGTGGTCACGGTGGTTGTCGCGTGGGCAAACCCTGGGGTCAGTCTTTTCATCAGGAGACCTCAGGCAAAGGTTGAAACCATACTCTACATTCACCTGCACCTGGGTCATATTTAGCACTGGATCGAACTGAAAAGGAAAGGAGATCTCAGTAATCGAACTGGTTTATGGTTTTATTCTGACTTAGTGTTTAACCCCTTGCCAGTAGGTCGAAACCATACTCTACATTCACCTGCACCTGGGTCATATTAAGCACTGGATCGAACTGAAAAGGAAAGGAGATCTCAGTACATCCGCAGTCCATTGTGGTTTTGTTTCGCTGACTTTCTTGACATATAAATGACATCAAGAGAATTTAGTCACCAAGTTCCTGGCCCTAGCTGATCTCCTCTGCTTACTACATTTCTATAATTTTGGGGGAATAAGTTCTTACTTCCATTACTATCATTATAGTTATTAACATTATCATTTGCAGTAGTAGTAGTGTCCTTATTGACAATAATAAGTGCAACAAAAATATAAGGAAATGGGTAAACATGTGACGATGGGCAGTCCTTATGTTTAATGCCTTGATGAATAAGCTCTCATACATCTATAATTAGGAATACAAACCATGGGTTGCTTTTTCTGATGCCACAAATTTATAAAGTCAAGTTTGTTCAGTTTATATTCTGTCCCATCAGAGCAATATTACAAGCAAAAATTATATCTGTAATCATTTATCAAACTTAGCGAATTAATCATCTATGATATGAGTATTCCAAGTTTCACCACAGGCAAGAGGATAAAACCTATAACTACCGAAACTTACCAAGATCCTTCCGATATCATAGCTGACCAGTTCTCCCCTAAACTTGGAATCTGAGCCTCTGTCCACGTAGTTAAATGCCTCAAGACCCAGCTGCTGTTCACTGATGCCCTGGGGGAGAGTCTGGACAGGGACCTCAGCACCAGTGGGCTGCGGGGGATTGATGATTCCCCAGACGTTGAAATCGTTATCATCTTCTGTTTCAGCACACCTGTGGACGGAACATACCATCTGAATGAACTTACTCAAAACACTGCAAGTTATACAAGTACAATATAGAATCTACCCAACTCAATGAATAAAGATGAAATTTATTCTATTTTGTAAC
>NW_020870205.1:122500-124946 GCF_003789085.1 Penaeus vannamei | reverse complement strand
TATATATATATTATTATATTATATACATGTATATGTATATATATATGAATATATATATCTATATATTATATGTATATATATCATATATACGTATATGTATATATATTTATATATGTACATGTGTTCTATGTATATAAGTATAGATATATGCACACACACACAGTATATGTATATGTATATATATATATATATATATATATATATATATATATATATATATATATATGTGTGTGTGTTGTGTGTGTGTGTGTGTGTGTGTGTGTGTGTGTGTATATGTATATATATAATATATATATATATATATATATATATATATATATGTATATATATATATATATATATATACATATATATACATGTATATATGTATATATATGTAATATATATATTTATATATTATATGTATATATATATATATATATATATATATATATATCATATATACGTATATGTATATATATTTTATATATGCACATGTGTTCTATGTATATAAGTATAGATATATGCATACACACACACACACACACACACACACACACACACACACACATATATACTATATGTATATATATACATATAAAAATATGAAAGTAAATACCTTTTACAGGGATGAAATAGACCATGCAGAAGAGGCAAAACTTGCTGATGCCATGAAAGCAGATGGCTACAAACCCACAACGAAGAAAATTGATATGTCTCAGCTTTTCCAAATATTGACTGTCAAATCTCCCGAAAGTAAGTGTATACGATAAGTGAGTTCGCATTGGTGTAATACAAAACAACCTGCACATTTAGTTTTCTCACCAATATATTAATCTTATCTGCTTGGGTCTTCTCGCATTCCAGAATATGCCAACAAGACTCTGTATGAAGTCCTCCACGACAGAAACACGTGGCAAGAGGGGGTCGTGAACCATCTGCAGAGGGAGGTCGAACGCGGGGAGCACCTCGCTTTCTGTTTACCGAGGAATGTCAATATGAACAGCATGAAACCCCAGGTAAATCTACGTTTGTGAATTTGTTTTTCTCTTTTGATAATGACAAAAATGTAAGCTTTTCATGTAGATGGGAGAAATGAGCTTCCTTACGGAAGATCAGACAATGTGGACGCTAAAGTCCTTTTGATGTAAAATGCTGTATGTTAAATGAGTAGCTTGAAATATTTGTATAATGCTTGTCCGTCTTTGGCTGACTCCTTGGGTTGTGCTGTAGGTTTACTTCTTATGTTGCCTTCAGGAATGTCTTTCTAGTTGTCTTCTCGGGGTATTTTTGTGCTGTCCTCTTCGATCGTTCTCTAAAGGCCTTTCGCACGTATGCAGTCTCGAACGCAACACTTGCAGAGCTGCGATTCATACATTATTTGAGTGCATAATTGCTCTACATTGTCTAGCCATCATCAGGGAAATGCGCGTAAAACGCGTGTGAAAACAATGCATAATTTTGTCTGCCTCATTGTGGGCAGGGGCCGTTGCAAAAATCAGGCAGGAGTGCTTTAAAAGCCATGCACCAGTCTCGGTGATCTACCAGCTATTGTGCTGCTTTTATTTTATTTTGGACAGCATTTGTGCAGTCACTGGGCACAGTATTAAAATTTTAGCCATTACTGCGGTTGCCCAACTACTGCACGGCAGCTGCACAATAAATGCCAGCCGAGTGCTTATGCCAAGGCATCATCCAACATCTCTGCAAAGAGATCCAGGTAGGCTTCTTTGTCTAACAACACCTCTATGGTCCAGCTGCAATACGATTGTACGCTGATTATAGCGTAGAAACGTTGTTACGCCCCCTGTGTTTACATGAGAACTGCACGGATGTCAATTACTGTACCTGTCAGTCACTTTGCGTCCACCAACTGAGCAGCATTCATTTAGCAACATTCTTTAATTCGGCCATGGAACTCGGATGCCGGCAGCTGTCGTGCGGCATCGTTATGGTCGTGAAACTTCCATCCACCATTCGGTCTGTGCTTGTCCAAACATCGCGCCAAACTCTGGACGCGGGGACGGGCCGCAGCACCGATTTCCAGCGATGCCAGAGAGAACCAGCGTCGTCGCGGTTTCGTCCCAAGGTCGCCTGCGTGTGAGGCTTCTTTCGGCTCGCAGATTGCCTTTCGTATTGTGCTCTGGAGTGATCTTTGGGCTGCTTGAGTTGCCTTCGCCTCCTCGGCTGGCCTCGAAGTTGTCTTCTTGGGTTACCCTTTGTGTTAACTCTTGGAATGCATTTTGTGATATTCTTCTTTAGTTGTCTTTCAAGATGTCTTTTAGTTGTCTGTTTGCGTTGTCCTTTAAGGCAACTGATAAATCGATATGATTCTTGAATTAGTTTCTTTGACATATTTAAGTATAACAGCACATCACCAGTGTTAATAATAATCATCACTTTCAGGAAATGACCTATCCCAAATTGAGGCTCTTAAACCTGAACCCAAGTCATGCAGTAAAAATCA
>NW_020870205.1:95000-102500 GCF_003789085.1 Penaeus vannamei | reverse complement strand
GTGTCGTTCGTCTTGTCATGGTGTGTGCTGTGTAGTCCTCGTTCCTTGCTTCCGTCGTCGCCTTGTCGTGTCAGTTGTTCCGCCTTCCTCCCGCTCCCATTCCCCTCCTAGCCTCCCATTCCCCTCTGTCGCTCTCCCTCTTCCCACTTTCGCACCTTCACCTTCACCCTCACCCTCACAACTCACCCTCACCCTCACCCTCACCCTCACCTCTCACCCTCACCCTCACCTCTCAACCCACACCCACAAACCCACACCCACACCCACATCCACATTCACACCCACATCCACATTTCATTCCACCCCACCGCATCACCCACACCCTTCCATCTCCCTAACAGCCCCCCCCTCCCCGCCCCTTCTTTAAATCTTCCCTTTCCCTGCTCCCTCCACACGCCTCCTCCCCTGCCTCCCTCTCTGCCTCCCTCCCCTCCTTCCCTGCCCGCTCCTATGCCTCCCTCCCTACGTCCCGATCCTACCGTCTCCTCCCGACAGCCCAGGCGAAGATCGCGTTCGTGCACCGCTGCCAGGGTCAAGGGCATGCTGGCCACTTGTGGCTACTGGGCGCCCTTCACGTTCAGACCATTTCTCGAAGTGACGGTGCGCTGTCCAGGGAGGTTGCACTTCGTTAGAGGACGGTTATATACTAGCTATATTGATGGTGGTGACAGAACTGGTGGTTGTCCCTCTTAGGATGTCGATTGTGATAGGTACTTGTCGCTGTGATGAAGAGAGGGGTGGGAGTAGGTGTGAGTGAAGCGAGAGAAGGACTGGAAGTGAGTGGGAGAGACGGAGAGAGAGCGTGCGAGAGGAGAGATGAAGGACGAAGAGCGAGAGGCAAAGTGGGAGATGCTGAAGAGGGAGAAGGGTGAGAGAGTAAGAGGCGAGAGAGCGGTAGAAGAGTGATATGAACAGGAGAGTGAGAGAGATTGGATAGAGTAAGAGAGAGGAGTAGAAGAGAGGATAGAGATGAGAGATGATTAGAGAGACCGTAATGAATGTAGAGAGAGTAAGATAGTATATATGTGTGGAGGATCGTGGATGTTGGAGTGGATGTGTGAGGGATAGGAGTGTCTGGATAAGAAAGAAAGTAAGATGAGCAAGATAGGTGTAGTAGGTGTAAGGCTGGAGAGAAAGAAAGAGGAGAGGGAAGTAGTGGATATGGATTTCATTTCATCAGTAAGTCATGAATGATTTCCCTGCATTTCTTCGCGCATTTCTTTCGTGAAAATATATCTATCTATGATTTGAGTTGAATAACAGGCCTCAGACTATAAGGAGGTTGCACTCGTAGAGGACGGTGTGGTGGACGAACTGGTGGTGTCCCTCTTGGACGATTGGGAGGTACTGTGGCGTGAGAGAGAGGGGGGGAGGGAGGGGAGGAGGGAGAGGGAGAGAGGGAGAGGGGAGAGGAGAGGAGAGGGAGAGAGGAGAGAGGGAGAGAGAGAGAGAGAGAGAAGAGAGAGAGAGAGAGAGAGAGAGAGAGAGAGAGAGAGAGAGAGAGAGAGAGAGAGTTGAGAGAGTGAGAGTGAGAGGGAGAGAAGAAAAGAGAGAGGGAAGTAGTGGAATGGATTCATTTCATCAGTAAGTATAATGATTTCCCCTGCATTTCTTCGCGCATTTCTTCGTGAAAATATATACATGATTTATGAAACAGACCTCAACTATAATTCCGAAGAAAAACAGGGAGTTCTATATAAGCACAGTTTATCTTGCCTATATTTGAAAATATGATTAACGATGTTTTATCTTTGAACATCTTTTTTACCCCGATAATCTGGGTCTTCTTTGTGATGTTTGGCATCTTGAAAAGCTTGCACCAGTACAGGGTGCGGAGGTCATCTGGCAGGCTGATCTGTGCTCGCCAAAGAAAACAAATCGTCAATTGGACTGAAATCAATCAGATGAGATGAAAATAAATAGAAAGAGCCAGAGCCAAAAAGATACATTAATAAAGAGGTGAGAGGAAAGAAGCGAGGAGGAGACGAAATGAGAGAGGAGTAAAGGAGAGAGAGAGAGAGAGAGAGAGAGAGAGAGAGAGAGAGAGAGAGAGAGAGAGAGAGAGAGAGGGAGAGAGAGGAGAGAGAGGAGAGAGAGAGAGAGAGAGAGAGAGAGACAGACAGACAGACAGACAGACAGAGACAGACACAGACAGAGACAGACAGAGAGAGAAGAAATGAAAGCACATATACAAGATATCCACTGTACAACATATTCCACCACAGTATTTAAACACACTCCAAGCCTTTACATTATCGCTGACGAGGTCCCACGTCTTAACATCGTTGCCGAGGGTCGGGAGAGAGAACTGCGGCTCCTGGAGGTACATGCTCTTGGTTCCGCGTTTCTCGTGCCACGCGATCTGGTCGTCCTTACCGAAGGCCCAGATGACCCTTACGGTGTCGCCCTTGGAGACAGAAGGAGAAAAAAGTTACTGCGCGTCTTGTGACAAAGGGCGAGGTCTTCGGAACAGACGGAAAAATGATTACACGCTGGACGTTTCGGGATAAATGGTTGTGTCGAGGTTGAGGCGATGCATCTTGTTCGGTGTGGAATTCATGGCGAACAGATTGCAACAGGAACAACGAAGGGAAGGACAAGAAAACAAGAAAACAACGAAGCAATAGCGAAAAGGCCTTCGGCATATTCGTGTGTTTTCTTGTCCTTCCCTTCGTTGTTCCTGTTGCATCTTGTTCGGTACAAAATACACGTTTTCGAAGCCTTTTTAGAGGGGGATCTGAGACCAGCTGATGGACAGACAGCTGAAGTAATATTTGGATATCAATCTAAGCGTTGAGCGATAAAAAGACAGAGCAGGAGATACCAATTACAAAAAATATCATGATGATTATAATAAATTACGATAATGATAAATTATGATAATGATATGATGATGGTGGTCGTGGTGGTGATGACGGGGATGATGATGGTGATGGCAAGAATAACAATAACAGTAACATCAATAATCATACTCATATTCACAATCATATTCATATATTCATAATAGTACTACTAATAAGAAGCAGGTGAAGGGAAAAATAAAAGTGAGAGATAATAATGATAATAATGACAACAAAATAATATCGATTATAACAATTATATTTAATCTTTAAAATGCTAAAACTGATAATAATAATAAAGAGGATAATAATGGCAGTAATAATGATAATAATAATAATAGTAATAATAATAATGATATTAATAATAACAATAAAAATGATAATAATCATAACAAAAATAGTAATGATAATGATGGCAATCATTATATCATAAGGATAATAAGAACTATCATCATGATAAGTGATCATGACATTGATGAGAATAACAATGATAACACAATAACAAGACAAATTAATATCAATAAAGATCATAAGAAATAGACAAATTGAAATTAGCAATGGACCACGATAAACAAAGGGATAAGAGAGAGAAACCTAACCAGAAGTGACAAATAAAAATAGCAATGAAGCGCATAACAAATCTCAGGAAGCGAGGAGCCTGACCGAGAGCTCGAAGTCCTCGTCGTCGCAGGTCGCCCAAGGCCGGGAGAACCTGAGCACGGTGTGTGTGTCGTTCTCGAAGCCCGACAGCAGCGTCACGCTCTGCAGCTTGTCCTTCCTTGGCTCTGAGTTGCCTGTGGCGAAGCGATCCTGCGGATGGGGATCGGAAATTGAGACAGCTGTAAGGGGTCGTTCTGCTATGGCTAATATTTGCTGTATGCGCGTTTGCTTGTTTTTTCAAGTGCTTGTTGGTTATCTACTACTTTTTTCCTTATTTTCTTCATTGTTTATGTCTGACTGGCCATGGGATGACTTATCCATTCAATCACACCTTCTTTGTACTAAGACCTTTGTGAGACTGACCACGAGTCCGCCAAGCGTCCCTTGACCCCACACTCACCTCCAGGGTAACCTTGCCTTCGCCATTGACCCAGCCGAGCACGATGTCGGCGTCCCGCATCCCGCCGTTGGGGGAGAACCCGAGGCCCACGTAGCCCTTCGTCGCCACCTTTGAACAAATGTGAATCAGGTTAATAAAGGGAAAAGAATGTTTGAAAACTTACATACATAAAGCTGTGTTATTTGTGTAAAACACGATGCTCATTGTCACTATTTTCTTCGCTCTTTGACGAAATTCTGTGGTTACGCGCCACGGCTTCTGACAAGGTACTTGCGCTCACCTGCACTTCGATGACGATGTCCTCGTCCCGCGGCGTCCACAGCATGACGAATTTGCCTTCCTGGTCCAAGACGGCTCTGTGCATCAGGTCCTTGGACTCGAGGGACTGGCCGAGGACGCCCGTGCAGGCTGCCAGCACCACGAGGCTCCCCGCGACCACGTTCATTGTGGTCTCCTGTGATTTAATTGCAAATGCATTACGTAAACATAAGTATAACCACGAGAACATATGACATTAAATACCCTACTTCTTCCTTAAGATGCCTTTAATCCGCCATAAAATTAATCACGATTAATGAATAACGAATGCAAGGTCCAAGCATCTCCGTTAGTGCCAAGTCCTGGCCCTTGTGCAGCCATCGGTTAGGTTACATATATATGGCGGTGGTCTTAACCTAACTTAACCTAATCTAACATAACATGACATGACATGACATAACTTAACCTATCTTCATTTGATTTATTTTAAACATTGTATAAAATATATTTATTGAAATCTCTCTCATATGACAGCGCTCCAAGGCCCGTGACGCAGCCGCCCCCGCGCCCTTCCCGCCCGACGCCGACGCCTACATCCTGCGGTTGAAAAGGCTGCGATTCCAGGGCGTGATTTTGCCTCCTATGTACAGAGATTTCATTTGACTATTCTGAGTTTTGCAAAGGGAGGGAAAGGGAAGAAAAAGGGAGAAGAGGGAAAGGGAAGGAAAAGGGAGAGGGAGAGAAAGGAAAGAAAAGGGAGGAGAGGGAAAGAGAAGGGGACAGGAGGGGAGCGAAAGGGAAGGAAAAGGGAAGGAGGGAAAGGGAAGAAAAGGGAGGAGAGGGAAAGGGAAGGGGACGGGAAGGGAGGGAAAGGGAAGGAAAAGGAGAGAGGGAGAGAAAGGAAAGAAAGGAGGAGAGGAAAGGGAGGAAAGGAAAGGAAAAGGAGAGGGAAGAAAGGAAAGAAAAGGAGAGACGGAAAGAGAAGGGACAGGAAGGGAGCGAAAGGGAAGAAAAGGGAGAGGAGGGAAGGGAAGAAAAAGGGAGGAGAGGGAAAGGAAGGAAAAGGAGAGAGGGAGAGAAAGGAAAGCAAAGGGAGGAGAGGGAAAGGAAAGGAAAAGGGAGATGGAGAGAAAGGAAAGAAAAGGGAGGAGAGGGAAAGAGAAGGAGACAGGAAGGGAGCGAAAGGGAAGGAAAAGGGAGAGGGAGGGAAAGGAAAGAAAAGGGGGAAGGGAGGGAACGGAAAGAGAAAGGGAGGGAAAGTACAGGAGGGAGGGAAAGGAAAAGAAAAGGGAGAGAAAGGGAAGAGGAAGGGAAGACAAGAAAAGAAAAGGAACAAGGAGGAAAAGGAAAGGAAAGAGGAAAAGGAAATGAAAGGGGAGAGGAAGGGAGGAAAAGAAAAGGAAAGAGGAGAGGGAGGAAGGAAAGGAGAGGGAGAGGAAGGATGAAAAATAAAAAGGGTATGGAAATGAAGGAAAGGGAGAGACAGAAAATTAAGAAGAAGGAAAGAGATGGGAAGGAGAGGAAAGGAAAGGGCAGAGAAGTATGATGAGGAAAAGAAGATAAAGAAAAGGTAAGGAAAGGGTCGAGAGCGGAAGGAAAGGAAAAGGGAAAGAAGAAAGGAAAAGGGAAAGGGAAAAAGTGAAAGGAAAAGATGAGAAAAAATGGAAAGGAAAGCTGAGGCAGGGAATGGAAAAGAAAGAGAAAGAAAAGGAATGGAAAAGGAAAGGGAGAAATGGGAGAAGAGGAAAAGGAAAGGAAGAAAAGGGAAATGAGGAAAAGGAAAGGTAGAAAAGGGAGAAGAGGAAAAGGGAAATGAGGAAAATGAAAGAAAGAAAAGGGAGAAGGGGAAAAGAAGAAAAGAGAAAGGTAAAAGAATACAAAAGCAAAGGAAAGGAGAATGAAGCAGACGAAGGGAAGGGCAAGCGAAGGGACGGGGGAGGAGGGGGGGGAAGGCCAGGGCGGGTTCGACGCACAAGAAATTCCCGACACAAACATGTCTCTTGAAATCAATAACGAATTCATCAGCGGGTTTATTCTGTAATTTTCCTCGAATGGCAAAGCCTTGAGAGAATAAACACTAATGGAAAAACAAAGAATTGCAGATGTTGTTTTTCGGAAGGAATGATATCCCACGAAGGAACACTAACAAAGCTGACCTATCTCATCGCCGAATGGGTCTCCGGTCATTTACTAATGGGCACCAACATATTATGAGGAATTGGTAATACTGGTAATCCAAAACTTTCCGCACAGAGAACTGCAACATCCAAGCGATCTGCAAACTGTGTGGAAGTGTACAACTATCGACAAAACTGCCCGTTCTCACAGTTGGCGGCGCTCGGTCGGTCGTTCACAAGCTTGCTTAGTCAAACCCAGATCATTTACACAATTGGGGGGGGGGGGGCATGTACCACAGTTCCTTTAGTATTTGCTATTTCAAATTCTTATGATGTCACTGATATAACATGACAAAGTTGTATCAACAGGTGAACCATTCTAGGCGAGGCAGAGCGTACATTTCTATGGACTTTCTATGTTGTTTCTGTTAGCTATAACTTGCTACTGTGATAAAAAAAGAAAAAAAAATGGCGTTGAAGGAGATCTAGATTCGCATATAGTATTATCTGTGTCTGTGCGGCATTTTAGGGGCGGGGGACGGTATCCATATGTTTGACTCTCTTCTCTATTTAAATGAATATGGTGACTGCAGATATGTATTTTCATGATTTCCATGTGGATGTTTGTGGAGACCTTCATTCGAGGATCGCTGACATGAAGAAACCAGTGTCCAAATTCATCTGCTCACAGTTTAATATTTGTAAAAAGTTTTCATACCCTCATCCGACACGGCATTTCCGTTAACTTTTTGCTGTCACTCGTTCGAACAGGTTTAGTTGCGCTTGTGAGCTATTTCTATTTCGGTACAAAGCTCTGAAGCCCCCTTCGCACTTCCACATGTGTAGAATTCATGACGAACGGATTGCACCAGGAACAGCGAAGGGAAGAACAAGAACGTCCAGGGGCCTGGACGCTCTGCTTCGGTGTCTGGGGCGGCAGAGGAGTGACCTGTGGCATTCCAGCATTCGACCGAACACAGGAGTGCGTAGACAGACCTATCGACGTCGTTTTCTTTCTCCGTTGTATTATCAATCCCGACTTTATATGGGCAAAATATCACTACTAACGGATAGAATATCTCTGTAGAAGGGCGCATTATGAGCGGAATCGCAGAGGATAAGAGAATACTGGAGACAAATCGATCTGTTTTTTTCTTCATATTACCTTTCCGGTCAGTGAACCCGTCGCTCGCTGGTTTAAAATGATATAAAACGTCGGTACATG
>NW_020870205.1:55000-62500 GCF_003789085.1 Penaeus vannamei | reverse complement strand
ATGCCATCAAAAAAGGTACTGAACAGCAACGACACCTAGCTGTCTTCTCTGACAGTCAGGGTGCACTATATAGACTTACAACATTTAATCCAGAAAACATGGTAACTATCAATACCATTCACCAAATCGCTAGCCTATCCGAGCAGGGTATACAAGTGTCACTATACTGGATACCTTCTCATATAGGAATACCAACCTGTGACAACGTAGATAAGTTAGCAAAACAAGCATTATCCCATAAAGAACCATATTATGCATTACCGCTATCTATCAGTCAAATGAAAAAAACGTGTTATCAGCTGTCTTCGAGATTATGAGGGCCAGGTATGGACCACCTAAAAATTGAAGAAAAGTGGACATGGTACCATCTGGCATTATGAAAGTATTGTCGGGTCATGTGATGCTGACAAACTATATAAATTCTACGATGGACTGTCACGGAGACAGCAGGTCACGCTAACCAGGCTAGCATAGGGTATCAATACACTATACATTATGTACAGGATGCAGTTTTGGAGGCAAAGCCAGTTACATATCACCAATGCAAAATGTGCAAGGCGCCCAGGTCTTATAATCTTACACATTACTTACTTTGTTGCTCAAAAACTGCATCCTATCGATCAAATAGCAATATCCAGAGACCAGCACTTATTGATTATATTTTTTATCATAGACACTGGTCTTGTCTTCGATATGATTAGGGATATAAAAGTTTTTTTTTACCATCTAGATGATATGTGAATAATTTATGCATAATGACACAGCCCTTCAGGCATGTATAACTAATGTTTGACTAATAGCCCTTTACATAACTATAAGCATAGCCAGTTGGATAGATGCGGTAGCATCTTACCCTGGCTTTTTACAGGGCATATACTCTGTTCTGTAAATAAATATCAAATCAAATCAAGTCTCTCTCTCTCTCTCTCTCTCTCTCTCTCTCTCTCTCTCTCTCTCTCTCTCTCTCTCTCTCTCTCTCTCTCTCTCTCTCTCTCTCTCTCTCTCTCTCTCATGCTATCTCTATCTCCCTTTCTCTTTATCGTATTCATTTTGAGATTCATCCTTTTCCTTTTATCATTATAATTACTACTACAACTTCAACTGTTTTTATCATCAATGGTTATCATAAATTGCCCAGAGAAGATTGAGTACATAATAAACAAAATGATGAAGAGGTGTATCATGATGTCATCAGTACATGAATATATACGTCAAATCACTTAAGAACAATTAATAAAATAAGCGCTGGGTAGGCCTGACAGACAGGCCATCATCAGACACATATCATCAAAACATGTTTAGGAACATGCTCTGTTTTACTTTCTCGAGAACGCTATCATCAGCTGATGTCTGGTCTGATTTGGATTGATGTACATAGCGATGTACAGTTGTAGTACTACACAGAGGTAGGGTAGGTACACCCCAAAAAGCACAGCACAAATAAATACCGATGCCCCTCCACTCGCGAATGGATGTAGGCCAGCGCGACGGTTGCAGACAAGAGATTGCTCAGCCTACAGAAATTTTGTACAATATAGAAGCGGGATCACATGTTCGACCATAAAAAATATTTAGAAAATCACCATTCATTCAATCTCTTCGGGTCTCGACGCCACTCCATGTTTGGCTGGTTTGGCACAACTTCCACGACATCCACAGCGTCTGGGTCGTGTATGTACGGTCCAACAACCATCAACCCTTGATATTCCTCTTCTTCCAACTCTTCGAAGACGTAGGCGCCCTCTGAAGAACTTGCACCAATGTCCTCGTCGGAATAATCCGATGAAACTTCATTGATTTCACTGCCGCTGTACTTTTGTAGTGAGTCCGCCATGTTGTACAATGTATTGAATGCAGAGATTGCTGTGATCGTGTTTTGGAATTGACGTCACACATCCGGGTTGCGGGATTTTCGTGGAAAAATATAACTCGACTTCGGAAAATCGAAATAAATCAATAAATTCTCAATTTTGGGGAATTATTTTCAGATTTCCCTTTTTACTGATATTAGAGAGATGGTTTGCGAGCTGATTTTTCCCTACTTAAAATTTTCAGTTAATACTTCACATAAGCCCTTTAACGATCATGAGTACCATAGTTTTTGTTAAGACGATTATGATTATATCTCAATTCAAAGAACTTCGTAAGGTATAAGGATACATTTCTTCACGCTAATAATTTATTAAGTAAACTCTCATTGACAAAGCATTGTGACACTCGTTTAAAATGAATATATAAATAACCAACACAAAGAAATACACGAGAATAATGACTAATATTCACCGGTCACTTGGTAACTATACATATCGCCTGTTTGGGGAATTTCGGCTGTTAATAGCTGATTAAACTGTGCATGGATAATACAGTTTAGAGTAACATAAAGGAGATGAAGAATTAATGTCTTTTCTCAATATATACATTGAAAACGAAAACAAAAGTTGATAGAACTAACACACAAATAATCGTTATAAAGTGGAATGTACATGACACATAAAATCAATACACGTCATATAGAAAACAATAAAAAAGTCACATGCCAATTTGAAAAATATATTTGTATGAATGAATGACCATATATATATATATATATATATATATATATATATATATTATATATAATATATATATATATATATACATGTATGTATGTATGTATTCATGTTGTGTCCGTGTGTATATGTGTGTTGTTGCTTG
Source organism: Penaeus vannamei (assembly GCF_003789085.1). NCBI lineage: Eukaryota > Metazoa > Arthropoda > Malacostraca > Decapoda > Penaeidae > Penaeus > Penaeus vannamei. The sequence continues at coordinate 59,806 of NW_020870205.1, read as the reverse complement.
TGTGTTTGCATGTGTGTGTGTGTGTGGTGCGTGTAGGCTTGGGTGGGTATGCATACAGATGTAAGCACGCTCACACACACACACACACACACACACACACACACACACACACACACACACACACACATATATATATATATATATATATATATATATATATACATATATATATATATATGTATGTGTGTGTGTGTGTGTGTGTGTGTGTGTGTGTGTGGTGTGTGTGTGTGTGTGTATGTATATATAAGTGTGTGCGTGTGTGTTCGTGTTGGCTTGGATGAGTATGCATACAGATGTAGGTACGTACACGCACACACACACACACACAGCAGAAAGAGCAGCAGAAAAAAACGTTTGTGTTTACGAAGCTAAGTCCCTAACCTAATCGAGGGCCGTGACAGTGAAGGCCTCCAGCGCCCCAAGTTTAAGGCTCTTTTGAGTATCCGGCCCCTGATCCTGAACACGTGTCGGGGGAAACGATACCTAAACGTGTGGAAGCTACTGCTCTACAGCAAATGCATAATATATATAGGTGAAGATGAATTAATTACAGCATAAAATTCCAATAGCAGTAATAGCAGCGCAAAATCACAACGACAACTGCACAAAATTACAAAGAAAATATCACAAAATTATAGACCATGTTGACCAGTGAAACGGGCAGGCGCGATGCCACGGGGGGGGGCAAGGATCATTTCACTCGGCAGAATGGAAAAACAAATTACAGTTTACTCGGCAAACTTGGTGGGCATAATTTAAGAAATCAATTATCATGGTTTGTAACCCGAAGTTTTCTTCATTTCAATTTGGTCCTTTTCGAAACAAGATATTAAAAAGTATGAAGTGTGGATTTAATTTTTAAAATGTTACTCGGTAACCTTGCTCCCGACAACCCCCCCCAAAAAAAAAAAAAAATCTAGCGCCGCCCTGGAACGGGACCAACCATTGATCAGTCAATTATAATTGCTAAGTGCTCTTCAACTATAATTTCTACTTGGCTGTCAGGAAAATGTCGTTTATTCATGCCAAGCTATTCTTCAAAATATTTGTTCAGGTTGTGAAAACTGATAAATGTCAAGTTGTGAAGATAAATACCGTCATTACGACAAAGTATGCGAATGCGAGGATAGAGCCCAGGCTTCATATTAAAAGTCTATAACTCCTTTAATGACCTTAACAGAAATTGCAGTTCGCTTTAGCGGCACATTTGCATAATATGCCGTATTGGTAACATTACTCTACAGAAACACCAGTAAGTAAACCGCCTACACCTGCATTGGACAAACATGCAGATACACACGCACATTTACCTATACCAAAAAAAAAAGACAGACGCACTACACACACACAAACATACACACACATACACACACACAAACATACACACAAATACACACACACTCTCTCTCTCTCCTTTTCTCACCCCCTCCTCCCTCTCCCTCCCTCCCTCCCTCTCACTCTCCCGCTCTCTCCTTCCCTCCTCCCTCCCTCCCCTCGTCCTCCTCCTCCCCTCCCCACCAAGGGAGGGGAATTCCACGAACATTATTTGTATATATAGATACCTAAGAAACTAAACATTGTAAATAACCTAGAACTACGAAATCGAGAATGAGTAATTACTAAAAGTAATTACTAAGCTAGTCCTGGGTCCATTTCCGATTTCTTGCGCATTTAAAGACCCAAACAACACTTCGTTCGCGGTACGACAAGCCCTCTACGGAAATAAAAATTTATGACTACAGATGGTTTGACGCAAAATAAAAGGTATTTAAAGCAACACTGAAATATTTCCCATGTTTAAGTAAATCAAACATAAAAATTGCTGAAACCATCATAGTATGAGATGATATGTGGCAGTCGATACGTCATCATGGCGGAAATTTCATCCGATGTCACTTCAGCTGCGTCTGCCAGCATAGCATCACCAAAGGCAGAGCCACAGTCCCATAGTGTGACTTTAATTTTTTAGCCTTTCAACACATTTACTATGAAGAGTCGTATATTTTCTGACAAATCAAGGTTCAGTATCGCATTTTCTTAAGTTATGCATCTAATACATTTTCTATAAAGAGATGCGGGTGCATTTAATGTTATTGAATATTGTTACATTATTGGCTTACTATTGTATTTATTGTATATTGTTTCATGCAATGCATTGAATAAGAAAATAACGTAGGAAATCCTATGATCAGACTCATCCTACTCATTGCTCGGGCAACTCTTTCAGACCCCTTAACTGAAATCTAATAGTCATTCGTTTATGGTAATGTTTGGTTCAATTTAATTATTTATAACCATTTTCTTTATCACCTTATGTTTAGAAAGCGGCAGAAATGCTGCTCCGGAAGAGCGGCCAGCCCCAGAGTCTAAATAAATTAATTTGACCTTGGCCAGCCCCAGAGTCTAAATAAATTATTTTGCCCTTGGCCAGCCCTCCCTCCTCCATCAGCCGCCACCAAAGCCCGAAAACGCAGTAGTTAAGAAATGTTTCGGACACAAGAGCCGAATCTTTTAGTTCACACATTGGTATCACTGAGCTGATATATTGGAAGGAGAGGAAACTGTGCATTCGCCCAACACACATATACCTATAGACAGCACTTAGTAAGCAAACACGTACTGCGTAGACGGTCAATATTTCAAGTACCGGACGATGCAAACTCAAGAACGCATGTTCAGCACGACCCTCCCGGACCACACAAATGCCCATTCACCCCCCGTCACTTTTACTCAACTAACCCTCATACACAAACACCACAAAATGCATATTCAACCGGACTCTGCACACAAACACCACAGTTACCACGGGACTCCGAGGGGGTTCGCCTGACACATGAACTGCCTGTTTGCCTCCGGCCAGCCGTCACTCAGCTGCCGGTCCCAGAACACCATGATGTCTCTCCCGGTTATTCCGAAGGATTTCACGTCGACGGCCTGTCCTATCTCGGTGTTTGTGTACAGGGTCCCATCGCCCCAGACGAGGTCGGTGCCGACCTTCTCAAGGTCCATGAACAGGGAGCCTCCAGTCACTGACGGAGGCAAGAGGCAAAGGGGTGAGACACACTTTCTGACGAATCGGTGCGAACTGATGTATGCATGCACACACAGTAATCACCTGTTGTAGCCGTGAAGTTTCCCAGCATCTGGTATTGTTGCATCGTCTTGTAGATGCCAAGGCGGTGACCGGGGATCCTCTCGCAGTGCTGCTTGGCCGCCGCGTACGTCTTGAGGCCGGCCGGTTTCAGGTACAGGAGGCCGTCCACGTCGAGGTGGTAATCGCCCTCCACGGATGCTGCTCAGATAGGTACATATACATGTATACATACATAAACACACACACACATATGTATATATATATATATATATATATATATATATATATATATATATATATATATATGTGTGTGTGTGTGTGTGTGTGTGTGGTGTGTGTGTGTATGTGTGTATGTATGTATGTATGTATGTATGTATGTGTGTGTGTGCATGTATATATATATATATATATATATATATATATATATATATATATATAATATATATATATTATGTATATATTTGTGTGCGTGTGTGTGTGTGTGTGTGTGTGTGTGTGTGTGTGTGTGTGTGTGTGTGTGTGTATATATATATAATATATATATATATGCATGCACACATGCACACACTCATATATATAATATTAGCAAAAGTTTTCTTTGGAGGTTCCCTTCAATCTACTCTCAGGGGATGAAATCTCTACCAAGAGATGAGTTATTAGTAATTCAATCATACTCTTCTTAAGAGCTGATCTTTCAATGACTAAAGTGGTCACAGTGAGAAAAAATAGATGTATAGTATAATGGTACATGGCACACGATCCGTGAGGCCGCCCCTCTCCCCGCAGGGCAAAGGCCGCGCGCGGGTTGGCCTCACCTTGCAAAGAAATAGACGGCGTCCGCGTTGTTCTCGACCAGGTGGGGCCTGAGTCGGCCAGCCGGCAGTCGGAGCTCCCGTCGGTGGGGTTGACGAAGGACCAGGCCAAGCACGAGGGCCGCACGAAGCACATGCTCTTGCAGTCGCCTGTTGGGGACGGGGGAAAGGGTGACTGTCTCGCTCTAAGGATTTTTTCCTCTGTTGTCTCTCGCTGTCTGCTCTGTGCTGGTGGCCTACAACCCATCTACCCCCCTTCCCTTATCCCCCTACCCCGCAACTACCTCCCCCCCTCCGGTTCGACCTCTCCCTCCTCTCCTCTTACCACCTAGTGCTTGCGCGCATACACACGCGCCTACTTTGTGTGTGAATGTTCGTCCATGAACGGCAGACTAGAGCGTTGCTCACAGATGCTGGAGGCCGGCAGGGTCTGCGCCACGTCCGCCGCCGGGATGCTCTTTCCGGGAGCCATGAAGAAGTTCCCTTGGGCGGACCTGACGTACTGGACGCTCGGGCTCAGCGCCGCTCCCGCCGCCGCCACCGCCGCCGCCACCGCCACCGTCAGCCTCGCGGCGTCCACGGCCATCGATGGAAGTAGTTGCCTTCTTGATACTTGGCTGCGTACTTACACAAGGCCTGCAAATTATTATAAGGAATTATTTTGAGAAGTATGAAAAAAGGAAAGAAATACTACGCTTATTAATAAACACTAGCCAGTGCCCAAGTGCACCAATGCTGGTGAATTCGACGACCTTTGAGAAGAGTTCTGCGGAGAAGGCAGAATATATAATTGTGGAAAAGGTAAAAAAAGAGAGAAAGAACATCATAACCCATGAAATGTAACTGACGCGTTGTAATTCTTCCGAGGATTTAATCGAAGCGTGTTAATGACATTAACGA
>NW_020870205.1:32500-35000 GCF_003789085.1 Penaeus vannamei | reverse complement strand
CATTTCTTCCACTCTATAAGATGGCAGTGTCCATTTCCTCTATCGGTTAAGGTTTACGATAGAACCGCACCGACTTGGAGTAAATTGAAGATCATAGCGTTGTAGGTGATGAAAAACTACATGCATTGCTATCAAAATTGATTTACAGAAGAGAACCTGTTCGAGTTAAATGAGGAAAAGTTGGCACACAGAATGCTGCCGCATGGGGACTAAGTCCCCACAAGCCTCCAGCAACTAAGCCCAACCCTCCTCGTGTCGCAGCGAACCACTTAGCTGCGCAGGAACCCAACATGAACTGTTTTGGCGCAAGTAGCTCGTGACGGCAATCAGGAGGGGGTCCGGGGGCGTAGCCCCCTGGTTAGGAGGGTTTTTTGTTTTGTACAGCGATCCTGCTGCTAGTTCATGTGTTTCAGATACTTTTCACTCGCTCGTTTGCTTTCACAAAACTGTATCAAATCATCTGTGGCTGAATCTTCTCTCGTGTTTTTACATTTTCCACTTTCTTTGTCATCTGAAATACTATCCTTGGCTCAGATTTTCAATTTCCCACATTCTTTTGCTTATAAAAATGCATGGTATGAAGAAAATCATCCCCCCCTAACCCCCAAATCCCCATGGATCCCCCAACCTTGTTGACAGGAGTCGGGGACTTCGTCCCTGACGGGTGCAGTCCTGTCATAAACATTTACCCCTCTATCTACACACATCGCTCTCTTTAACTTACAACTGGATTTTCCTTAGTACAGTCATTATGTATATGCATACAAAATATTCTGACAACTTCCTTAGAATCGACTTGCAATGAAAATGCGAAAAGTCCTTATGTCCATATGGCTGTGTGAGACTGAAACTATACCCCTAGGGGATCAAAAACAATGAGCTGGGTATTTATGAAAACTGAGTCCACAAATCCATGAGAAACAGACCTGTGGCAAGGTAGTAGAGCGTCACAGACAGTCGATGATCTGGTGGAATGGGTTTCCTCAGCTTTGTCTCCTGCTTGGTGATGAAGGGCGTGACTAAATTAAGCAATTCTGTGAAATCTTCGACTGACATCCGATGATACTCGTAAAACCCACGACTGTCCTCGATGCATAGTTCTTTGAGCAGGTTATGACACACATTGATCTCTTTCCTGTCAGACTGCTGTCTAATCCGCAATCGTTTGGGCTGCTTCCTTTTCTTCTTCGCCCTTTTGAGAGATAAGTAACACTGCGTTAAGGAAAAAACCACGGACGTGTATCCCACCAGCGCCGCCTCGCGTGAGATTGCCATGCCGCTTTGTTTACATGGCCCGGGGGGGGGGGGTCCGAGGGTTGTCAGGTCGAACTATTTTATTGGCATTTACATTCATGATTTTGGCATTTTCGAAATATTTTCGGAAATGGAAGGTTTTATCACATTTACAGAGGGAAAATAGAAAACTTGACAAATGCCCAAAAGTTCAAATCTTTTATTGAAAACAATTGCTTCTTTTTGTTTTAGCCTAACATTTATTGAATCACACACACACACACACACACACACACACGCACGCGCGCGCACAGCAGAGAGAGAGAGAGAGAGAGAGAAGAGAGAGAGAGAGAGAGAGAGAGAGAGAGAGAGAGAGAGAGAGAGAGAGAGAGAGAGAGAGAGAGAGAGAGAGAGAGAGAGAGAGAGAGAGAGAGAGAGAGAGAGAGAGAGAGAGAGAGAGAGAGAGAGGTTATGGAGAACAAACACAGAAAAGGGCAAATATTCAGCTGATCTACATACAGCTATTCCATATTCCTGAAGATTTCAACCATTGATTAAACATCACGTTAAGTAGTATCAGCATCCCTTTCCTTAGTTTTGTGTTCGCACATGAATTCTTTTGCATCTCTTCTGATACTACAAAATCCTTGCTATTTAACATCAAGCGTAATCTAATTTTAAGCTTTGAATAGTTTTTTGCCCCATCTCATTTCTGTTTAGTCTTGGGTAAGGCAACTGCCAAAATATTCTCTTAACAAATGCATTTGATATGGGTAGACATAATTACTTAGGTTCTGAAGCAATGCCTACTCAAGGTTATATAGACCTTTCTAAAATTTTATCTTATTTAAATCAATTTGATCACACACTCCTTGCTTTTGTCCAGTATCTAAGCCTAATATGTATGTATGCCCGTCTACCCGTTACGCGTCTCTCTCTCTCTCTCTCTCTCTCTCTCTCTCTCTCCTCTCTCTCCTCTCTCTCTCTCTCTCTCTCTCTCTCTCTCTCTCTCTCTCTCTCTCTCTCTCTCTCTCTCTCTCTCTCTCTCTCTCTCTGTCTCGTTGATGTATTGTTCGTTTCTCAGGCTTGTGGGCTATACCGAGTGGTTAAATTCAGCGTGAGGAATGGCATACGCTGCAAATGTTGAAAAAATGATGTGTGGGAGAAAAACAACTTTATTTGCAATCCGCCATTGTTTGTAAGCTGATGATGACTATTTTATTGGCATCACCACCACCTTAATCACAAGATCATCATTTTCATCACC
>NW_020870205.1:5000-27500 GCF_003789085.1 Penaeus vannamei | reverse complement strand
TTTTGAATACTGAACATCAAGGTTCTCATCATCCAGACGTGTTTCCCAGTTTATGTTATCAAAGAAATCTTTAAGGCTTCTATAATCACCTCTTTTGTAATTGTACTTTTCCTTTCTTTCCTTGCTTACGATGAGTTTTTCCTGTAGCAGACAGTATTTTAGTTTAATCACTACATGGTCGCTTTTTCCTAAAGGAGGACAGTACTCGATATCCTTAATATCGTCGTTATGCTTTGTAAATATTAGGTCAAGCATAGACGGCCTATCTAGCCCTCTTATCCTGGTATGATCTGTTACATTCTGGAAAAGGCAATGCTCATGTATGACATCTAGTAATTTAGCATTCCACGAATCTGATTGTGCTCTAGGATCGAAACTTTCCCAGTCGATTTTGCTATTAAAGTCCCCTGTAATAAGAATTTCTGTTGAGTTGGTTTCCGAAAGTTGTAGCACTTCTTCCAGGCTCTTTATTGTCTCTTGAATTAGTTTCTGGTAATTTTCTAGTGACCACACCGATGTTTGAGGTGGCATGTATACCGTGGTTATTATTATGTTTACACCCATTTGTATCTACCTCAATTACCTTAATTTCCACTATGGGGTCCTGATTAATTTCTAACTTTATAAGAATTCCTTTCTTTGTGTGCGTGTGTATGTGATGTGTGTGTGTGTGTGTACAGATATATATATATATATATATATATATATATATATATATATATATATATATATATATTCATATACCTATATTTATCTATCTATCTTTTCTTGTTTCCTTTCCCTTCATCCCCTTCTGTTTACATTCTAAGGTGTGAGTGCCCTGTTGAAAGGACAAAGGACGCTCTTTGTCTGTCCTGAACGGCCTTACTCTTCCCTCTATGCCCTTTTCACTACCATACTAATCTACAGTGCTGTACAACTTTTGACATCTAACATATTTTGTACTTATTGATAATTCATTTTTACACTTTTCGACACAATACTTTATCATAGCGCTGTATGACCTTTGGTGTATCACTATATTTTAAATGCTTCGCTAATGATCTTAAATGTTGATACGGTAGATTTTTTTCAATATATAAATAAATGAATATAACCTAGGTCCAAGGGAAGTATCTAGCCATCACCTGGAAATTGGCGTAAAGTGTCATTTACAAATTTACCGATATTCATTTGCTATCACACTACTACCATATTTTTTCGTAAGTTTCGTAAGTTTGTTCACTTCAGAAACGGGTATGCGAACCTGAGGCTACAAGCTGTACGGTAACATTGGTGTAATGTCTACAGTAGTCGTGAGCAGAAACTAGTGTGCGTGACTGTGCATACCGAACTTCAGGAAAACAGGATCCGTGGTGGCGGTTGCCCGGTCGTTCTCTTTACCCCGTTTTGGCTTCAGTCCAGAGTAACCACCGACGGGTTGAGCAAATAACTAGTGCTCGTCCTGTGCTGGTTTACAGGTTACTTTTCTGCTGTGGAGGGTAATTAACCTTTGTTGTTGTAAAGGATTATGGCCTTTTGTGGTTAATTATGTTAGTGGTCAGTGTTGCCCTTTACCGTAGCGTCACTTTCAGTTGCTTTTCAAACTGTTACATTGAGGGATATTTTTCCGTCAGTGAATCTCTTTTGGCTTTCGTGTTTTGGGTGATAATGAAAGTAAAAAAGAAAAAAAAAAGAAAATTAAGCCAATTCTCGCTCTTATAGTTGAAAGAAAGTAGAAAGGAAAGGACAAGCATTTCGTGAAGTAAGGTGAATCAAGTTCCTGTCACGGAATATTCGAACCAGCGCCGTGCAGAGGATTCGAAACAACCTATTCGCACAGAAATTGACGGATTTTGCTTATTTGTGTACCGGATCCAGGTAAAAGAATGTGACAAAACTGGTTCTATGTAGGTTTTTTCAGTTCATATTCAATTAGTGTTTTATCCCAAAGTAGCAAAATAATGAAAATGATGTGACTTTTGGTGGTTATCTCATAGCATCATAATTCGTTAATATGTGAGAACCGTTATCACTGATCCTTACTACCACAAGTGCTCGTGCGTGATTTGCTTCAGGGGTTTCACGGGTTCAGGACGCATCCTGAGACTTGCTGGTGATGATAGTGGCACTGGTAAATGATATACTATTCTTGAAGTACCACTACGGTGTGTTGGTTGAATAAGAAAATAATAGATCGACTTCTAATATAAATGCCATGCCTCCACAGTTGTCACATAATCTACGTCATTGCCTGACATATCCACTCATATTACTCAGAGACATTTATCGCTGAAATGATCAGAATCTAACCTAATACTCCTGTCCGTTTTTGTGACTAAAGAATGCGCGAATTACCTTTCGTTGAATCTGCATTTCCAAGCATGATGCTGAATCGACGATCTCATCGCTCGTAAGACCTTGGGCCCGTGTGCAAAATGCTATCCCCCACGTGCACGAGTGTCGTTACATTAAAACCTTAATTCTATCATTAGTACTATGACACGAGTGAGAAAAGATATTGGCGATATCAACCTTCATTTCGTCAGATTCGTATATTTATCGAGTTAACACCCACCTCTCCCCCATCACCTTAGGATAACCTTAAAAACCGACAAAGAACCAATACATACGTTCGGGCCAACTGTATTTTCCTTTTCTTATTCATGTATGGCAGCTTCAGGATTAATAACAGTGGTTGCCAACCTGATTACAGACGTCACAACTTTCTCAAAAGTACCACAAACATTCACGGCCTCTGATATCAGCTGTTCCATATATATATATAGATATATATATATATATATATATATATATATATATATATATATATATATATATATATATTATATATATTTTTTTTTTTTTTTTTTTTTTTTTTTTTTTTTTACATATCTTTTGGTTATGAGATGATATTCAGCAATCTTTACGTACCTAATTGTGATATGTAAATTATTCCTAGAAGACTAGTATATCCCTACCATAAATACTGACGAATACCCAGTGAACAGGCCTATATTTCCCCCCTCACAATCCTCACAGTCCCTCTGCTAAGCCCTCAGTCCCCTTGAGAATGTACAAACTGCCACGCGTTAATTTTATCTGTGCGCCAAAGGACCAGATTACGTGGCCATGTATCTTGCACGTAGTTTCTTGTCAAAAAGTAGATAAATAAATAGATAAAAGAAGTAAAATAAAGATAATAATAATAATATATAGTAAATCTGCAGCCCATTTTCACTTGCGGTTGGAGGTTTTGTTAAGATCTTTGAATACTGGGGTTTAATCTTGGCTATAAATTTGTTTATTTCCAATAAAGATCTGCATCATTTCAAGTTATTTCAGACTAAAAGGAATATAGGATGTGATTACTTTTTGTAGGGCACAAACCATGGAGTACTAGCGTGTAGCCTTCACAAGCTGAAAGGTTCGTGCAGGTTCATACAAGATCCCCGTGATTTATTCCACATTTTACTCTCCAATTAACAAAATGAATTAATATGGATTGATTGAATATATAAAACAATCTGCCACGTCAACTTGGAACTACACGAGATATGCAAGCCCATAAATGGTAATAAACAACCTCATCGGTATGGACAAGCACGATTGCCTACAAGCTGAATATACATGACACCCGTGAAGCACATGAAAGTCACTCATTAATAGATTTCTTATGCCTACTACGAGATTCCTTCAGACTTACCTTAACCCGTTGGAAAGGGCTACCACAACACTTCAAGCCACTTACACGCAAACACCTTACCACTTAAAATCTAATCCTTTCTTAACGCTCTTCAACTTAACTCACACGCGTGATGTGAGTTGACCACCATTCTCCTTACGACAAAAATATCGGTGATTACGATTATAATAATTGTGATCCTAATATTGTTAAACGTTAGAATAATAGATATGAGACCAGCGATAATAATAATGATAATGGGAGTCAAAAAGAATGATAAAGAAAATTGTAACGATGACAACGACGAGATTCATGCCAACATCGTCATTCCCATTCATACAGGAGAAACATGGAGTTCGTATTGGCGTTTGCGGCGTTTCTTGCGGTGGCGGTTTTAAGCATCGACGGAGCCGACATCGTGACGCCGCTGAGGATCGGGGCTTGGAATGTCCAGCATTTCGGGAAAGTCAAGATGAGCAAGCCTGAGGTGGTTTCCATCATGGTTCAGGCAAGAGACACGGTTCAGTTTGTGCTTCCAGGTCCTTGGGACTTCTTCATGAAGGGATAATAGGACCCATTTTTTTCCTGTAAGGTGGAAATGGCGTTTGTGTAGGAGGTTCACGGCTAAAAAAAAAATAAATAAATAAATAAATAAATAAATAAAACTACGCTGGGAAATGGTCGTTTCTAGATTGTTTTTGCATTTCTTCGACAGGTACTTCGCAGGTACGATGTGGTGGCGGTGCTGGAGGTGCAGGACGTCACGGAAAGAACACCGAAACTCCTTCTAAGTGCTCTCAACGAAGGACTGACTGACACCTACAACCTCTCGCTGTCCGAACGGGTTGGAAGGAAAAGGTATAAAGAACAGTAAGTGGATTTAATTACACTAGTAGTTTTAATAATTAGTTACAGGGCTGAAGGGTTTTATTGAATGATTCAGACGTTTTAATAGTTTCGGAGGTAATATGTTTGTAATTCTTTCCGCATTAATTGTATGATTCTTTTGACACTGTCTCAGTTGAAATTATTACCGAACAGCTATAATTAAGCATAATTAAACGAATTACTGAAATATATGTGCGACTGCAATAGACATCCTTAGACAAAATTCAATAAATATTTCAGAAAAGATATGAATGAGCATGAATATCTTCACAATACAAGAAATGTATTTGACCGGTTTCGAGCATATCTTCGTCAGAAATACATGTATTTCCGACGAAGATATCTTCTACATTTGCCAACATGAATACTGTCCATCATTTCAAAAAGAAAAAAAAATGTTATCACACAGCAAAGAGTATGCCATCTACAACAGTGGTTCTTAACCTTTTGGCTGCGACCCAAAATCCTGGCCAGATTAACTATGGCGACCCATCTTTCTAAAAACCTGAGTAAATTTGGACTGTTTTTTCACCTATGTTAAATCATCTATGTCTTATTTGCTTAGCTTTAGATGTTAATGAATAAGATATTCTATGCACAGGATTAATGTTTTGATAACATTTTGAATATGTATATTGGGGGGAAAATGTCCACACATTCTTAGCGACCCAAGGGTTAAGAACCACTGATCTACAACAAAGAAGTCTAAACAAACTACACACCTCTCTTTCCAGGTACGCCATCTACTACAAGCCCTCGAGAGCGACCTTGGTGTCCGCCCACCAGTACTCTGACCCAGTTGACGCCTTCGAGTATGATCCCTACGTGGCGGTGTTTGAGGATTCGAATCAGCTGCGGTTCGGAACTGTCTCGATCCACACCAGACCGGGTGATGCGGCACACGAGATCGATGCGTTGGTGGAAGTGTATGAGGATGTGAGAGTGCAGCTGCAAGGCGCTAGCGGTGAGATGGAATGAGGGGGAGGGGTGGGGAGTGTGGGTGAGGGGAGAGAGGGAATGGAAAAGGGAGAGGGGAAGAGGAAGAGGGATGGAGAGAGAGAGAGAGAATGACTCAATTAGTGAATGAGTAAATAAGAAAGAAGAGATAACGAGAGTGTACATGTATAAACGCCAGGGAAGTAGAACGAAATAATAATAATAATAAAAAAAAATACATGAAAAAGTGCACCATTATAAAACCACCAGAACCGAAAACGGTAAACAGCTCCAACATCCAGCGCCATGAAAGCAATCCCCGAATTTTCTCCACCCACAGACGTGATAATCATGGGTGACTTCAACGCGGGCTGTGACTACGTGACGAGCAGCGAGTGGGCGAACGTCCGGCTGCGACAAGATCCGCGCTTCAACTGGCTCATCTCCGATCACGTCGACACGACGGTCAAGGGCACAAGTTGCCCCTACGACAGGTGGGTTCAGGCAGGCGTAGGTTGTGGCGTTTGGAATATTATGTAGATAGATAGATATGTATGTATATGTACATACATATATATATATATATATATATATATATATATATATATATATATGTGTGTGTGTGTGTGTGTGTGTGTGTGTGTGTGTGATCATTTTTACAATATAATATAATTAGAACCACTTTTTAAGGATCGTGGTGTCTGGATCCAACCTGACGAGTGTCGTGTACTCGGGCTCAGCCAAAGCTTACTATTTCGAAGAGGAACTCGGACTCAAAGACCAGGAGCTGGTAAATGTTATACTTTCGGATAAAACATATTTTAGCCATTTTATTTTCGAAGACTTGAAATTCTTTAAAACGACATAAACATATGTGCAGTATATATAACATTTAATTAAGTGATTGATTATTCGTTAGATTGAGGACGTGAGCGACCACTACCCCGTGGAAGTCCGCCTGCGAGGTGCTGTGTCCCGCGAGGTGTTGGCGAAGGTGACTGCGAATATCGCCTTTGATGTCAGTTTCGAAGCCACGCAGGAAGCCCTCGCGAACATCATGGACTACAGGAGTGGTGAAATTTGCATCGATACTCCAGATTACGTGGTTGAGAACCTTTTAAAACTTTATTTTTTACCATTATTATTATTTTGCGTTTTTTTTATCATTATAATTATTTGTAAGTCCTTTGGTATGGCTGGACGAATTATTTATTGTTTGTTTCTTTTTTCTATGTCACATTAACATTTCTTAAAATTGGCTTTTAATGTTATGATAATGCTGGTTCTACATTGTGCTTAAGGCTGATATCGTGTTCAGTGTGGGAATGTGTTAGATACTTCAGCAGAAACATTTTGAAAGAAACGCCAATGCTCTTTCCTTCCTTTTCAGCTCAGGCGTTGGCGGGTGCAGAACATAAGCGATGCGAAGGATTCCGTTACAGTCTTCGCTTTCAATAACAGACTTCTTGTGCCCTCTGAGGTGAGGTATCACGCACGACACGAAAGATGATAAGGTATCTTTGACTGCACGTATACGCATACACGCGCGCTCCCTTCTCTTGTATTTAGATGGCCATAGAACATTTTCAAGTGACGTAGTTTCTAGCACATGTACCGCCTTTTGTGTTTGTTTGTTTTTGTCTTTGTTATTTCTATCAATGGTCCGATTTGGATAGCAATATTTCCCTACATCTTCGTTACCATATTTTCTTCTAAACTTTATCGTCATGATCTCTCATTTGTCTTACTTCCAGTGTAAAGTTGCCTTCGTTTTTCCTTGTCTAATTCCACTGTTTATTGGGCATTCTCATGGAGCTTGAAAGCGTCATACTCGTTCATTCTTTCCTCTTTTGTAAGTTTGAATTTCTTTTATTTGTCCCTTATTGCCTTAAATGGAGAACGATACATATAAATGGTTTAGAGTAAAGCTATTATTGTTATTACTATTATATTACCATTATTACTGTTTTTATTATTATCATTATCCTTGTCATTATTATTATCATTATCCTTGTCATTATTATTATCATTATCATTGTCATTATTATTACGACTACGACTACTACGACGACGACGACGACTACTACTACTACTACTACTACTACTACTACTACTACTACTACTACTACTACTACTACTACTACTACTACTACTACTACTACTACTACTACTAAATGATCCTTCGTATGATTTTTTTTTGCCATGGCTTCGTCTGCGTGCACGTGCCCTCTTCGTCCTCGCGATTAGAGATAGAATGTTGCGAAAGGATCTTGTGGTTATTTCCATTTACAATTATTTCGAGTTTTTTTTCTAGATTATATATATATATATATATATATATATATATATTTTTTTTTTTTTTTTTTGTATATTATAAATCACAGCCATAGATGCTTATACTTATAGACTACAGAACATTATTTGATGATAAATTGCATATATAATATATTTTAAAAACCCGATGTCGTTATGAAGTTTTGGCACGAATCCGTGTCCATTACTCTGTATTTTTGCGCATTCTGTAAATACTGCAGTTAAAAACTTTCCCGTGCCGGGAATCGAACCCGGGCCTCGCGGGTGAGAGCCGCGTATCCTAGCCACTAGACCACACGGGATATTACATGTGAGAGTCATCTTTATTTATTTATCTTATTTTTATTTATTTATTTATTTATTTATTTATTTTTATTTATTTATTTATTTATTTATTTATATTATTTATTTTATTTATTTATTTATTTATTTATTTATTTATTTATTTGCCTTCCGTTTGCTATAATCTCTCCATACCCATAACATATGACAATGCCAATAAACTAAGACTAACACACAATTATACCTCCCATGTAAAAAGTCAATGATCCAACCCCCCTCTTTCACTCCGCAGGCATTGTCCGTACTTTTCTACAAGTTAGAGGAAGGAGCACTGACGGATACCACTTTGTACGGCGCCGACCCTACCCGTTCCATGTACACGATATCCTTGTCGTGCATACAGGCATCCTGCTCGCTCTCTGTCACCGCCCCGACTCTGGTCAACTGAAATAAATACTTGGGAGCTGATGATGATAAACAGCAAATTTTATATAGGTATTAAGAGAGAGGGAGTAAGTAAGTAAGAGGGAGAGGGAGAGAGAGAGACAAACAGACAGACAGACAAAAAAAAAAACGGTTGTTAGACGGGATTAGACAAAATTACTGAACATTTTACCGGACTCTTAGACTGAACCTGCTACTCAGTGTCAACTCATTGATCAAGGCACAACCAACTAGGTCGTCTTCTTGGAGACTCACTCAGCGCAGACTCAGGATCATGTGCAGTTGTCTTCTCTCTTGGTGATTTAATTACATACTCTATACCAGTGATTCTCACTATTTTCATTCTCTGGCCCCCGATCAGTATTTAATAATCTCCATATCCCTGTTCAGTGACTATCTTTTCAAATTCGGTTATTGCTTATTATGAATATTGAAAGGGTGTTAGTAGCTATAGGACAAGAACATTCTATGGAATTATTTCAGTGCATTAATGTGTGAGAGATAATATGTTGGTACTGTATGCGAGATGCAATTCAGTTTAGTTCGAATTTTTCAGATTGCTTCATGACCTACCAGAACCCCTGCTCTACACCATTCTGCGTTATAAGGAGAGATCGATTTCAGTCAGTGACATCACTATACCATCCGACGCGACGCTGTGTGTGTTGATGTCCCCTGCCAGAGGTTGAATACGAACATCATGCGAGACCCTGTACACGGTGCTGATATCTTCGGCAGTGCCTTTCCTTCCACAATGACCCTTTCTGAAACAAGACAGATTAGAGGATTGGGACAGGGAAATGTCTGGGAACGCTCTCTTTTTACTATTATTTTATTATTTTACTATTGAAGGTCAGATTATATACACTATGATGTTTTTAATGGGTATTCTTCTTAGGATGACACCTGAGGTCATGTGTAATCAAACACCACATCATGGACATTTTAGGGCAAATTTATCGCTGTCTATGTTTTAATCGTATATCCTTATATTCGATATTAATGGCAAAATCTCACAATTGTCGTTGATTCAATTATCAGTGTTTTTTGTAATGGAATTATGATCATACTCTGCTGTTCCTAAATACATTATATTTTATCATATTGTAACCGCAACCGTAAATGGATGTTTTTAAGGATGTAAAGGATATATTGGCTTTTAATGTTTACCCTTTAGCATGAAACATTTTTTATTCGTTGAAAGAAAATGGAGATAATATGGGCTTGGATACTAATGTAAACTACTTTTGCAATTTACACCTGTATAAATTACTTACAGTATATTAACTGTTAAATCAAATAGTTAAATTATCATATGATTAAACCATTACTTTAGCTTGACGACCAAACACATGTATTCCTAGATAGCTAAATTCTAAATGAAGTAAGTCCATGACTCGTCAAACAAGCGCACAAAACTAAGTAAAAGAAGATAAAATGAAATGCATAAATAAAGATGAGAAATCTACTATAAAAGATATATGTATACAGATACAAAAGTAGATATCTGAGTAGTCAGCTGCTCCCGAAGGTCACGCCCTCTAACCGCTGTGGAATCATTCATGCCACAACACCCCCTTGCCCCCCCCCCAGATTCCCCAACACGTACAGACGCTTTCACTCACAAAACAACTAAGATATAGCTCTCCTTACTTGAATATTCGCAGTTTCCGTTCTCACAGACCAGACCTACGCCATATCCTTGCTTCTTATAACAACCTGTTCTTCCTCAGACGCATAGATATCCTTCACTTGATCTAATTCCCTTACCTAAGCCACCATAACCCTTTCCCTCATCCACACACTTACCTATCTTCAACTTTCCAACATTACTCTAGAGAGTTGACGCATAGCAACTATCACCTGCCATCACCCTTTACTATACTTTCCTATAGTATATGACCTTAAATGTCAAACTCATTTATTTCGCTTTTAACCATTAACCGGCGTTGTGCCCGCGTCCTCCCCCCGGTGTTAACCTTGCCACGCCCCTTTCGTTCGTGGACTCCGACCTTCTTCTTGACCTCGACAGTCATTCAACAGTGAGTCACGCTCCCGCTCGGACGCGTCACTCCAGGAGGTAATGCAATATATCAAAATATCTTATCCAACTCTGCCACGGGCTTGGAGAGACAACAAAAAATATTAATGAACTGAAGGTGGCAACACTCGCACTTCGTGGAGGCTCGGCGTGCGCGTCATAAATTTTCGACCGGGTTTGTTGCACGCCTTTTCGATTTGTGAGCTAATGACTGAATGCTTGTGTTTTTGTAATTTAAGTATTGTATATATTTTTAAATGTTATTATACCTAACTTTTGAATATGAATTGTGAGCCCACACAGGGACTTGTTAAGTTAGAGGTGAGGATAACCTAAGTTGACTCATCCCTTTGAGGTATAATTTTTCTGGTCTCAGTAAACGTGTCAAAGCATAGTAATTCTACGCTATGACGAATTCACCAGCCTTGACCATCACCTTCAGGCACTGTATTTCGTTTAATTTCTTATGCTTGTCTCAAGCATTTTAATTCTACGCTATGACGAGCCTTGGCCATCACCTTCAGGCACTGTATTTTTTTTCTAAGCGTGAAACATTAATTTCTTATGCTGTTTTATCAAAATGAGCATTTATGTGTTTGTATGTGCGAATGTGGGTATGCATGTATGTGTTTTCATTCGTCTATATATCTGTATAAGTGTATCTCTGCAAGTGAATGTATGTAGTTTCGTGTTGCCAGATAAAAATTTAAAGAA
Source organism: Penaeus vannamei (assembly GCF_003789085.1). NCBI lineage: Eukaryota > Metazoa > Arthropoda > Malacostraca > Decapoda > Penaeidae > Penaeus > Penaeus vannamei. The sequence continues at coordinate 16,218 of NW_020870205.1, read as the reverse complement.
ACGAAAGAAGAAATACAAGGAATAAAGAACACGCGAAGAATCACTGCGTCATGTGTTTTTATTGGCCGGCAGTGACCCGCGCTGGCGGAGGAAGCCGTCACGTGCGAAACGGCCTATATTTAGAAACAAGCGGACAACATGAGGTCCACGTGGAACCAGTTAGCTTGGCTGGTGAACTGAGGGACGTATATGCATGCCATGGAAACAGAGAGAGAGAGAGAGAGAGAGAGAGAGAGAGAGAGAGAGAGAGAGAGAGAGAGAGAGAGAGAGAGAGAGAGACAGAGAGAGAGAGAGAGAGAGACAGCAGACAGACAGACAGAGAGAGAGAGACAGACAAGAGAGAGAGAGAGAGAGAGAGAGAGAAACAGAAGGAAAAAAATGGAAAAATGGGGTAGAAAGATGAAGGAGCTAAGGTGAAGGAAAATAATGTGGTATGTATAAGATAATGAAAGTTTAGCAAGCAAAATAAGTGAAGAGCGTAAGGATTAAAAACAATTACCATCAGTTGCGTCATACGAAGGTAAACAACGGCGTAAGAAAGACTAGAAAGTAAAAAAAGAGGAAAATAGAAGGAAAAAAATGATAGAGTGCAATGCAGAATTAATTTTCTATGAGTGTGTACGTTTTAATGCTTGCGCGTATGTTTGTGTGTGTGTGTGTGTGTGGTGTGTGTGTGTGTGTTGTGTGTGTGTGTGTGTGTGTGTGTGTGTGTGTGTGTGTGTGTGTGTGGAACTAAAAGTAATCAGTTTCCAGAAAGATACAGGAAGAATCGATGAGCAAAAAGGAAAAATGAACGACAGATAGTCATAAAAAGAACAAAAACGAAGAAAACGAATAATGCCAAGATTGGAGGGAAGGAGGAGTGAAGGAAAGAAACAAGGGAAAAGAAAATGAGTTTTACACCAGGAGAAACAAATAGAAAGATAAAAAGAGAAAAATGAATATATGAAAAAAACATAATTCAGATGAAAATATGATTGATTAATTTTGAACACTCAGATTGAGTTGTAGCTGCCCTCTGTTGCAGGAGGTCAGTGTTCTCAACAACTGGGTAACTAGGGAATTGCACTGTTTGCTTGTTTACAGGGAATATCCTCAAATATTAAGTGGTGGTGGGGGGGCAGAAGTTGGGTCCCGCCCCCCTCCCTTCTAGTGTGGGGAGAGGAGGCGGCCCACCTTTTCCTAAGCCTATTGGTGTTTATGGAATGAAATAGATATATTATATATCGATGATGGAAATGAGGAAATGAATTTAAGTTCCGCTTCAAAGTCACATGAAATATTTTTAGCGTCTTCGGACACCGTGGATGTTATTCGAATGCGTTTTATTGGATTCGTCAAAGTAAACATGCTCATTAAAGCAAAACTAAAGTAGACAAAGTAAAGTCAACAAGATTTGCAGTGACACAATATTTTAGTAATATCATAAAGTTGATGTAAATGATAAAAAAAAACGTTTTAAGGCCAGTTTGTTAAGATTGTTCTAGGCCTGACCCAATCAATATTCACATATACGGGCATACATATACACAGAAATATATGCATATGTGTATATCTACCTGATAGTGTATATTCATCTATCTATCTATCCGATAGATTTCCGTGTGTAGACCGATAGATATGTATTTATTTCTGTGTATATGCATGTCCGTATAATGAATATTCACTGGGTCGGGTATCGCACAATTTCAAACAAACCGGCCGAGAGGGTTTAAAGGTCGTTCTGAAATACCGGCAGAGTGTACTTCGATAGTTATTTTTTTCTTATATGGAGATTTTTCAGTAAAAGATAAGATATGACTAAATATGTGATGTATAGGAAACGTGAAGGAAAGAAATTGTTGTACATTAATAAACAAGACAAAAATAAAATAAAAAATAAACATAAAAGTAGATCAAAAGAAGGGAAAAAAACATTTGAGGCATTTGATGTTAATGGAATATAGAGCTTGTTTTTCAAAAAAAAAAATCTGGAATAATGATAACTTTGATAATAGTAACTACAAAGAGAACTATACAAATAACAGTAACAATTATAGTAATAAAGATGTGATGGTAATGATAATTTATGATAGTATATGCAATAAGACAATAATAAGATCATTACAAGAAAATAATAATAACTATAATAGTAATGATAATAGTGATGCTAACAATAAAGATAAAGAAAATGATAATGATGACAATAATTCAGGTAGTAATAATAATAATCTCTCTCTCCCTCTCTGTCCGCCTGTGTCTGTCTCTCTGTTTCGTCTCTCTGTCTCTCTCTGTCTCTCTCGTCTCTCTCTCTTTTTTTTACTTTATATTTATAGTTATAGTTAGAACATCATTTGATGTTTAATTCCATAATCCAATTAAACAAATTAATCTTTGGCGCGAATCCTGTCTATAAATAAAATCTTTCCCGTGCCGGGAATCGAACCCGGGCCTCGCGGGTGAGAGCCGCGTATCCTAGCCACTAGACCACACGGGATATAGAACGTATAGTAAGTTTGTTTTGTTTTGTTTTGTTTTTTGTTTTGTTTTGTTTATTAACCGGTCTAGTTTTTCCTTCCCTTCGCCAGCATCACCCAATGGCCATAACACATGACAATGCAATAAACCAAGACCTCATCTGTGAATGAACAATATGTGAAAAATGCACACATATACGTCATGTGTAAATGTCCGTAACCCAACCCCCTCTTTTCATTCCAAAGGCGGTGCCCATGCTGTTCTGCAAGTTAGACGAAGGAGCACTGACAGATACCACTTTGTACTTCGCCGACCCTACCCCTTCCGTGTACACGATCGCCTTGTTAGAGAGAGAGAGAGAGAGAGAGAGAGAGGAGAGAGGAGAGAGAGAGAAGAGAGAGAGAGAGTGAGTGAGTGAGTGAGTGAGTGAGAGTGAGAGTGAGAGTGAGAGAGAGAGAGAGAGAGAGAGAGAGAGAGAGAGAGAGAGAGAGAGAGAGAGAGAGAGCAAACTACAGAACATTTTATCGGACTTTTATATCGACCCTGCTACTCAATGTAAAATGTCATTAAACACTGATTGGTCGACACACCCAACTGTTGCTTGTATCACTTTCCTGAGGACTCACACAGCGCTGCCTCAATTGTCTTCTCTCCTGGTGATCTGTTGACATCATTCTGCATTTTAAAGAGATCGAATTCAGTCAGTGACATCACTACACCTTTCTATGTAACACGGTGTTTGTTGGTGTCTCCTGCCGACAGTGCTGACATCTTCACTCAAGCGATCCCTCGACAGTGCCCATCCCTCCTAAGCAAACAAAAAAGAGTAATATCTAAAGATAGGAACGTGGCTGGTGATGTTGTCTTTTGAGGTTAAAGTAGTAGACACTATGGTGTTTTAAACGGATATCCATCAAAGAGTGACAGTTCAGTTCATATGTAATTATGGACCCCAACAGGAACATTTCAGGTCAGACTTATCACTGACCATGTCTTCAACATGTATTTCTATGTTCGATATTAATGGCAAAATATCACAATTGTAGTTGATTCAATTATCAATGATTTTCTTTTGAGAAATCATACTATGTTATTCTTATATACACTATAGTTTTAGAATTTTATAACCGTAACCATAACTGGATAATTTTAGATCTAATCAAACACCACGATGTTTTTATAAGTTTATCCTGAATTAAGAAAAGTGCTTTGTGATTTGAAAGAAAATGTTGATGAGAGTGGGTCGGAAACTAGTGTATATTACTTGTGTAATTTGCACCAGTATAAATTAGCTATAGCATATAAACTATGAAATAAAATGATCAAATTATTATTTTAGATTAACCAGGTACATATGTGAGTTTATTACATACATCAATTGCTACACGAAGTAAGTCCACGAATCGTCAAACAAACGAATAAAAAAGTAAATATTGCTGAATAAACTATTAGATTGTATAAAGTCAATCTATAAATTGTGAATGTGTAAATAAAAATGATAAGAAAACAGAGAAATCTACTCTAGATTATTAAGTAAATGATGCATGACTTTTGACAAATGTATAAAGTACTTCATGTTAAACAATAAGTCACAGAAACCTATTTGTTAACTATTGGTAATATGTAAACAAATGGATATATAATGGAATATCAAATGAATATACATATATAATATGAAAATGAAAAGTTAACAGCTGTAATGGGTAATCTTAGTAAATCACGGATACCGAATGGATATCACACACACAACACACACACACACACACACACACACACACACACACACACACACACACACACACACACACACACACACACACTCACACACACACACACACACACACACATCACACACACACACACACACACACACACACACATATACATACATATGTATACATATATGTATGTATATGGTAGTCATATACGAGTATATGGACGTGTCATTAACACGTGTGAATCTACGAATGAGTAATACACATATTTGCTCTGGTGCTTATACGAATGTGTGTGTGACCGTGTGATTCCATGTGCCATATGCGATCTGTGTTTGATACGTATGCTTATCAGTTCTTCAACCTCTCTCCTCCTTTCAAATATCAACGCCTTCTGCGAATCTACGTATGAGCTGTTCACATCTGCTCCCGAAACATGTGTTTTGAGGCAACACCTGCGGGCAAGACAGGTGTTCTTGCATCAGTGGTCTGGTGGGTAAACCTCCTACATTGTGCTCCTTAACAGTGTGGCTGTTACGCCGCTTTATAATACGTATGCTTATCAGTTCTGCAATCTACGTATGAGCTGTTCACATCAAACATGTGTTTTGTGTATCAGTAAACCTCCTACATTGTTCTGTGCTGAGCTTTCTTGGGGGAAGTGGAAGTGTAATCGTAGGCGAGGAAGCACCATGGTGAAAGAGGACTGAGGAGGAGAGATGGTGCGACTTCTATGCCGTATTTATATGTCTACTTTGCGATGAACACTGGAGGTAAACTTCACTGTTAATATCCTGTGAGAAAACTAAATACAGGAACATGTATTAAACGGGCATTTATTTCCAAATTCTCCCTGATGTAAACAAAGTGATGTCGACTCGCTTACGAATGGGAAAATTCTTGGCACACGAACAATAAATTTTCCGAAAATAAAAGACGAAAGAGTTGGAAAGGGAGAAAAGAAAAAAAAGACAGAGAAGAACTAGGAGATAAAGTGTAACAATGTCCGAAGAATCCGTTGCCAAAATGACGTCTAAACGTAAGAATCAAGTGAATTACCAGACCTTTCAGACCGTTGGGGCTTATACAGTGGAACGGCGCAGTGTCCCCTTCTTCGGTGAGTATCGTGTCTCTTTTGAGTCAGTCAGCCGTTTACATGTATGTATGTATGTATGTATGGGTATAAGCGTTAGCATTTGCAGTCACGATCAAGACAAATGGGTGTACATGTAAGGATTTATATGCATCCATTCTGGTTAGATTTGGCCGACGCCAGTGATTCCATGTTAATGCCATACCGATAATTTTATTCTGGTTAGTACCGACTATCGATACTGAAGCTTCTATGTTCATCTATGTAACCACACGCCTCTCCCCGGAAAAAAAATCTGATAGAAAGAATATACTAATAAGTGTTCATTGGCCAACACATAGACAAATAAGTGCAACAAACATTTATAATATGTTTATTTTTGCTAGACGTTATTTTTAAAATACACATATCTAGCCCATTTTTTTTCAATTGAAACCTGTTTGTTTTAGGAAACGAAATATCGACGATTATTCACCAGTAATGATCTGGAAGACAACGGAAGTATTTTGGTATCGAGAACCCCACTTCCAATAACATACAGATAAGCCGCACATATAATGAAATACAGATACGCCCACATCTAACAACAGCCATATAACCCCGACGGACTCTCTGACTCCCGTATGCACACCGTAACGAAGGCCAACGACCGCAAAATTATAATTAGCACAATTCCCCTTTGTTATAAATCTATGATAGGTTTTATTATGTGTTTTGACATAAGTTAGCCATGAAAAAAGAAAGAAATTTTGTTTTCTAATTCCATATGATACTTATCCTTAAAAAAACGGTAGACAGTTGTTGGAAACAAAGCACATGGTTTTCACTAATATCTGTCAGTTCGCACACAACTTTTTCACACTTGTACGTACGCTCTCTACAATTTTACAGCTCTTCCAAGAACAGAGGGTGAAAGTACTAAATCTGAAAGAAATTTAGTTGAATTTTATCAATAAGTAGGGTTTTTCATTTGTTCTTCTTACTGACATTCTGTTCTATCTTAAGAACTAATAAAGTCAATCATATTTAGCATTGATATAAAATATGCGCGTTTGTAGAACTGCAATAAACATAAAATATGTAAGTTTAGGGAATAATTTTTTAAAATTATCTTTTGAACTGAACTAATACAACAATTTTTGAATCGTCGATCAAGAAATTTTATATTCTTTGAATTTAGAAAGTTATCCGCATTATGAAGTGCGTAATTAAACCAGCTTTTGGTTTTCGCTGATTAAATTGTAAAGCAACTAATAACAGAAAACTGATATGTATGAAGTGGTCGACGCTCTTTCAGTAAGATGCAACTGGCTGTAGACCAAAGACTGTGACACAATATCTGTTTATTATATTTTATATGCTTTATTGCTCTATAAAGCATTTCTTACATACTGTATTTACCATGAAATGTTTATACTTTATTTACTGTGTCGTATAAACTGCAACATACACCATATACTGTGCCTACGATGCAGAGTGTAAAACCGCTGCAAACAAAAGACGGAGTTCCATTTACTGCGCCAGGCAAGCGCTCTTCTGGATCCTAGTGACTTGCACTGACACTCGAGAGGAAGGCGACTGAAAACATCGCTCTATTTTGTAATATATTACCACAGATGACGTCGTTCGGTTAGCGATGGGAAGTATTAAAGAAGGATGCCATTCTGAACGATAACGGGTACAGTGTTTCTCAGTCAAGTATATTTCTTGCTTTCTTAACACTGGATAGAAGGGAATTTTTTCTTCAAAGTGGGAATTTCGGAATTCAGAAGTGACACACTGGAAAGTTCTTACGACAAAATTTCGGAAGTTAAGGCGAGGAGTGGCGCATGAATTTAGAAAGAAAAGAATGGACGCTGTTTGTATGTCATCGTTTATATGTCCTGCAAACTCATGTCACATCTCGAGCCTTTTATTGTCATGGTGACTTTAAACCGACGAACTTGAACTTATAACTATTTAACTATTATCATTGATTCAACTAACTATTAATGACACGCCTGGGATACAGTGCCACCAAATGTTCATACACACACAAAAAAAAAGGTTAGTCACAATTGCGCATCACGTTTTAATGCTAAAAGACGCATTATGTTGCAGGCCTACGCATCAGCGGCTAATTAGATACTGCAGATGATCGTGATATATTCATTTTTCGGTTTAATGATTAGTGAACCTAACTTTTTTATATACATTTTAAAATCGTTAAGGTAATGAGGTTTTGCGAATATTACCTCGGTGCAAATTAACAGCTTTTAGAGGACCGGAAATGAGGTGATGATGCAGAGGTTCGTTCAATATTTTCTCGCATTTTTTTTTTTTTTTTGTCCGTCTTGCTTTTGCGAGAAACCAGAATCCGACCACAATTTCAATTTTACTTTCATATAGCAACGTCAACAACAAAAACAAAAGGAAAAATTGCCATTCAACCGTTCACTTATGTTTCAACTTTGACGCAAGAAATAGGTATCCAAGCGTAACACAATAACTATCGTATTGGTTTGTGTAGAAGTGTGTTTATACGTTTATTCCAGCCATCTATCCATCTGACAATTTATATATATACATATATATATATATATAGATAGATAGATATAGATAGATAGATAGATAGATAGATAGATAGATAGATATGCACACACACACACACACACACACACACACACACACACACACACACACACACACACACACACGCAAATAAATAAAGAACATCGTTAGACATTGACGTAAAATGTGCTGTGTTCAGAACTGCTGCGCACTTGATGGAAAGCATAAGTGCAAAAATGACGAAAAAATGAAAAAAATGACGGAATATTCTTCTGGAAGTATAAACTTACGTGAACGTATATACACACACACACACACACACACACACACACACACACACACACACACACACACACACACACACACACACACACACACACATCTCTCTATCCTTTTCTCTCTCTCGTTACTACTGCAAAAAATGCTTATTTCTTGCAATTAATTAACTAGGCAGTAGATATTGCAAAATTTAAAAATTGGCAAACAATGGAAAGTAAACACGACAATAATAATACCAATAATAACAACGATAATGATAATAACGACAGTAAACATGACAGTAATAGTAAAAGTAGTACAACCAGACTTAATGAGGATAATTATAACATTCATGATCATAATTATAATAATTATAAAATTCATTACACTGTACACGCACTTGGTGTGAAATACCACCCTATCTTTATCCCTTTGAAATCACTACTTGGCAACTACACCTGTCTCCTAGCATAACGAGACAATTAGAGATGTGTGTTAAGGCATGATTGACAGGTTTGGACCAACATTTTTATTTCACGTTTCATTACCTCGGAGATCTCAAAACTATGCAAATCACATAGCACAGAATGAGTAAGTTCTTCTCACAGAGCTTCAAAACTGTGAGCATGCGAGTAAATTCTATTAGCGGAACTTCAAAGCTGTGAGATTACGAGTAACTTCCAACGGATTTTCAAAGCTGTAAGACTATATATGGCCATCCAGTATTAATTCAAAGGCAGTGAGAGCTCGAAATACCCAAACACAGGAGGGACGTTTTTCCAAACTTCAAGGAATACTCTTCCTTTGTCTAGCAGTAGAGTTGGAGATTCTGCTCCCAAGAGAAGGAATATAGGATAATTGGCCTTATGGAACGTTTTATCCCACTTAAGGTGCTGTCACACTACCACTTTTCCCGTCAATTTTTGACAATTTAAGTTAACATCAATACAAACATTCTCGAATATAACTCTTGATTTGAGTATGTTTGGCTGAAAAAAGTTGACGTTAAGGTTTTCAGACGGAAACGATCATTATCGTCTGACTGGAAAAATGACAATTCGCTCAGAAATAGACAAAAAAAAAAAATAATAATAATAATAAATGATAAAAAAAAAAAATCCAAAAATTGATGGCAAAAGTGCTAGTGTGACCGCACCTTTAGCCCTATCACACTAGCACTTTTCCGTCAATTTCTGTCTCCGCAAGGATCGTCTACAAACGGAACGCCTCCCAGACCAAGACGGTTACGACCGTTTCCGTCTGACTAATTTCCGTGTTGATCTTGTGCTATTAATAAATTAGATAGGATGAGTGAATGTAAACATAAGCTAATATTTTAGAACATTCGTATATACAATATACATCATTATATTTTTTAAAATGACGTAATATGTATGAGAATATTCGTGTGATTCCCGGGACTTCACTCCGATAGCGCCATGTCTTTGTTTACATGATTTTCATACGGAGTTCATTCGGAAACGAAAAAAAAAAAAAAAATGACGAAAAAAGTGCTAGTGTGATAGGCCTTTGCCTTAGACTTTGATCCTTCCCCTAGTATCCTTTTTCAAATGCGCTGCGGAGGGATAATCGATGGTTTGCCGTACACTTTGAATCGCTAAGGTATTGCGAGGGAGACGTAGACGGTGTGGTCTGACTTAACAAATTGGTTTTTGATGGGATTATCATTGTTCATATAATGATGATGGTGGTGGTGATGTGTGGTGATGATGATGAAGATGATGATGTGATGATAATAACAATTATTATTATTATTATTATCATTATTATTATTATCATTATCATTATTATTATTATCATTATTATCATCATCATCATGCCATACAATCATTACTATTGTCACTGTTATTGTTATCATTATTATTACCATTATTTTTTGTCATAACTGTTATTATTATTGTTCTCATCATCATCATCAATGTTATCATCATTATTATCATTATCATTACGATTATCATCATCATCATTATTGTCATCACTGCAATTATCCTTTTCGCCATCGCTGTCAATTGCATCATTGTCACAATCGCCATTAGTTGCCTTGAGTCGTTTCAACACTCGCAGCATCTAATTTCTTTATCACTAGCACTTATCACTAGCACTTTTCTACAGTTGGTGAATCTGTCTTTGTTCTGTTGCACAGAAAATAATACGTTTACGAGCATGCAATCATGAGCTTTTGTCGCAGGTGAGTGTGTATATTTGATTTTTATTTACTTATTATTATTATTATTATTATTATTATTATTATTATTATTATTATTATTATTATTATTGTTATTATTATATATTTTATTTATTTATATTTATATATTTATTTATTTATTTATTCTTTGTTAGTGTTACTGGAAATATATTTACACAGAACACCTGAACCAAACACCTGCAGGCAGATGTAAAGGGTTAAGGCTTATTGTATAATGTTTACGTTTGCTGTTGTATTCTGTAAGGTTCAGTGTTACTGCTGAACACGGAAAGTTCAGGCTGTCCACTTTCGGCTGTGTTCCGTGTGATATAAAAAGAAATGGGAAGTTAAAATTCAAATCAGTAAGCCAAATATGATGATGAACATTCTCTAAAGCTTCGCTGAGAGAAAACGGTGTTTATACAGTTAGCGAGATTAAGCGCTTTCCCGCTAGTGACGTTTGAACTTTCCTCAAAATGGCGAGGAACGAGAGATATGCTAATTACAGAACATTTCAAGGGAACACAAGTATCTACGTATCACGGCGCAAAACATACATCTGCGGTTAGTAGACGTCTTACTCATTCTGTCTACATGCTCAGTTTCAGTTGGTACATGTGGAGATTTGTAGCGGTTGTCTCTACGCATGAGCAGTTTCTACGACACTGCACAGTTGTGGTATACAGCGTTTAAAATAGATTGCTTTTTCAAGGATTTCATCTGCCGATCTTTATCTAATCTGTATTTTATTTGTATACGTGGAAAGTGTAATGGAACCTTATTGTAAGATCACATCTATCCGTAACTTTAAAGAATAAAATAAATTTTCCTGCTGATTGACGACAATTTTGCCAAAACAATGAGAAGACAAATAATAGCAAGAAGTAAATATTAGAAAATAATAATGTTGGAAAATAATGATAAGGTTGGGATTTTAAG
>NW_020870204.1:1811895-1824395 GCF_003789085.1 Penaeus vannamei | reverse complement strand
GTGTGTGTGTTGTGTGTGTGTGTGTGTGTTGTGTGTGTGGTGTGTGTGTGTGTGTGTGTGTGTGTGCGCGCGCGTGTGTGTGTCGTTTGTGTGGTGCGGTGTGTGTGTGTGTGTAAGCATTCGTATGTGACAAAAAAGTTATTTCGCAATTTGAAATTGGAATGCTCTAAATCCACAAATATAATTTTTGTCCCCTCGGTACAAGCAAAGCCCTAAGTAAACCCATATTCTCTGTGCATTTTTTTGTTGAAAGAACCACCGACTAGTACAAATGAAGCTAATAATAAATTTGTACTAGAAGTTATGTCTTCAAAAAAAAAAATAAAATAAATAAATAAATAAAAATAATATAATAAATAAGAAAATTAAAAAAAAAAACTAAGTCGCGCATTTTTTTTCTTATTAAGTCACTATTTCGGTAGATTTCGCGAAACACTGTCGGTACATATTTTTAGGAACACCATTTTATCTCGAACGTTGTCGTATGAAATTTAATTTTCTGAGTAAATTACTAAGTTTGGTGGTTTCTGCTCCTAGTAAGATTGCCGTTTGCTATGAAGGATTTCCTTTTATTCATGATTAACCTGAGAAAAAAAACCGTTTTGGCTATAATAATAAAAAAAAAGAAAATAAACATAACTGGCAATTACCGTAGACTCAGGAGTACTCTTTTTAACCTTATCAGCTGACACTTAGTTCTTGTGTATACATATGAATTGTATTTTTGAAACTTTGTGATATTTTGTATTGTATTTATTTGTAATTTGGTGCATTTATCACCACTTTTTTTTTCTTTTTTCCTTTTTTTTCCCTCACAAGAGACTTAACGATTCGAAGTCAGGGTGAGTTGCCAGTTCTCACTTTTTTGAGATTGGGCCAATAATGTTAGGTCAGTTGGTTAATGATTCTTTTAATAAGAATATAATCAAGCATATGGTAAAAAAAAGACCTTTTCTGTTGTAAAAGCGTTGTATGCCCTTGATTTTTTTTTTTTTTTTTTTTGAAGTTAAGGCCACAGTATTTTTTTTTCTTGAATAGGGGGCCCGCCGACATTTATTTCCAAGAAAAAAAAAAAAAAAATGAATATCCGACTTTTTGTCTATGATTCATTGTGTATGGTACTGTTTCTCCCGCCCCCAAACAAATATAAAATATGTTTCGTGGAAATACCTTGCGTCATGTGTCATGTCATTCTATTGCTTTATTGTGTCCGTGGTCGGTGGTCACTTCAAAATCAGTCCAGGCGTATTTCGCAATGAAACAGAGAAACTGCGGACTAGGATTTAAACACTTCACATTCAGACATCAAAACAAAAAATGGCCATGGCGAGTGTGCGCAAAATACCACTGTACAATATAAATTTAATTTTTTTCATTCATGAATTTTTGGTTTTGATTTCCAAAATGATAAATTCTGGTTGAAATAATTTTTTTTTAAGAATAAAATTGCTGTGGTCTAACCCGCTTCGAACGAATGTTAACGAAATCGGATATCAAATTTCAGAAAATTAGCGTTTGAGATTAAAAAAAAAGAAGAAGAGAGAAACAAAATAAACGGTATAAAGTGAATAAAATAAAAATGCAAGCTAAATATCTTCTTTATTTGAATATTTAAGTTTCGATATCACTAAGAATAAAAAGCTTTAGAGCTCTAGTTTTAAAAAAAGAAAAGACCACTTTCCCGCCAAAAAATCGTAAAAAGCAATTTGAAAAGACGCGACGTATCAAGTAAACCTGAATATCGTGTTTCTGACTATCATTTTGTTGTTTTTTTTTATCGATTATTTAAGACAACAATCATAATAGTACAAGTGTCAACACATTACCGATGCTTTATGCGTTTGTCGTTCGAAACAAAGCTGACAATTAAGGAATGACAGCATATATATATATATATATATATATATATATATATAGTGTGTGTGTGTGTGTGTGTGTGTGTGTGTGTGTGTGTGGTGTGGTGTGTGTTTTCTTTTCTTTTTTCTATTTGATATTAAAAACAATAGGTTAATCAAAGAGCGAGACCAAGAATTCAATCCTAAAGATGAAACCTCACTGGATGTCGAAAATATTCCCTTGTTATCCTATGACCTCCTTTTCTCAATCGTATATTTCCCATCTATCATCTTTATGTAACAATTTAAACCATATTTATTTTTATCGATCGCAGGGCAGGTGCGCAGACGTGCGCTCGCTCTTCAGTGTTGACAGTGGCTACAGGATGAATGACAATCAGTAAGTGATATCAACAGGAAATATCAAATATCAAATAATATTTGATATTTCTGTAGTTCTCTTTCTCTCTGTCTCTGTCTCTGTCTCCGTCTCTGCCTCTGTCTCTCTGTCTGTCTGTCTGTCTGTCTGTCTTCTCTCTCTCTCTCTCTCTCTCTCTCTCTCTCTCTCTCTCTCCTCTCTCTCTCTCTCTCTCTCTCTCTCCTCTCTCCCTATAATATCAAATACTTTCGTTCCATAAGAGAAGAAAGTTCGAATCCTTTTATTTTTATTGACTCTTTTTTTTCGCAATAAGTGATTTCATCAAGAAACCACTCTAATAAAGATTCAAATTCTTTCGTTTCATAAGAGAAAATAGGTTCGAATCCCTTAATTTGTACTCAAATACTTTTTTTTTTCTCGCAGGATGATCAACCACTTCCCAACGCACTACGAACTCACGCGAAAGGATCTCATGGTGAAGAACGTGAAGAGATACCGTCGAGAATTGGAACGTGAGGGGTCGCCATTAGCAGCCAGGGATGCTACGGGTAAAGATTCTTCAGTTTTAAATATTGATATATATAACATCTAACAAAATGGGGTCGAATACGCATTTTATCATAATAATTTACAACAGTAGAGCAACGTTATTTATCGTAAATCATGGCTTATATACGTGATCGCCACCAGGTCGTTACATACATCTGGACTTCCCCCAACAACGTTCATGCTTCCCGCCGATTATAATCTTTTCGTCGAGGAATTTCGCCGGAACCCCAACACCACGTGGATCCTGAAGCCGGCCGGTCGGTCTCAAGGCGTAGGTTAGTTGCACGACCGCTTTATCGTCTCTTTTTTTTTTTTGTTTGTCTGATGTTTTTCTTTGCTTGTCCTTCGTTTGAGTCTGAGTATTTCTAGAAGAGCATTTCCTAACCCCAGGGTGATTTTATTCCCGGGGTACATAGTTTACTAAAATATTCGTCCTCAGAAGAAAAAGAAATAGAAATTGTGATGATAATAAAACGTTTATATCAAAGAAATCCAGTTATGCAAAAATGGCTATTGCAAGGGGGATTTGGGATAGGTTAACCAGCCGAAAGGATAAACTGGTACGAATGAAGTAGTTTAAATAGGATAAATTACCCCTCCCACCTTAAAAATAAAAGAAAAAACAACTTTTGTGTTTTTCCTCAACATAACAAACGATATTTTACCATCAAATCAATACTTACAACTCGTTCATGAATTTCTGCTCGTCTAATCATTTACATTTTTTTCCTACAACAGGCATATTTTTGGTGAAACAAACTGGCCCAGATAAAAAGTGGTCGCGGGACACCAAGAGTTCCTTTAACCCCGCGCTCGTCAAGGACACTTATGTGATCTCCAGATACATTGAGAATCCGCTGCTCATTGGCGGGAAGAAATTTTGACTTGAGAAACGTATGTTATATTTTTTTTTATTTTTTTATTTTCGTTTGTGTGGAATTTTGAAAAAATGTGGTGGGGAATTGCAAATGGTTTGATGTTTGATGTCCGTTATACTACTCTTCTATTCTCTTCTCCTCCTCTCTCTCATCTCTCTCTCCTCTCTCTCTCTCTCTCTCCTCTCTCTCTCTCTCTCTGCTCTCTCTCTCTCTCTCTCTCTCTCTCTCTCTCTCTCTCAGTAGGGAGTGGTGTGTGTGTGTGTGTGTGTGTGTGTGGTGTGTGTGTGTGTGTGGTGTGTGTGTGTGTGTGTGTGTGTGTGTTGTCGAAGTACTGACTGACATAGGTGAATACAGATATACATACATACTACACACACACACACAACACACACACACACACACACACACACACACACATATATATATATATATAATAGTATATATATATATATATATATATATATATATATACTATATAATATATGTGTATATGTATTGTTATGTGTTGGTGTGTTTGCGCATGGTTTATTCTGACGTTATACTCCGAAAACATGTCTATAAACTGTAAACTCATATGATTCTTCCCTCTTATCTAGATACATCTGGTGACGTCATTACCGACCCCTGAAAGCATACATGTACAAGCTGGGATTCTGCAGATTTTGCACTGTCGCTATGACACATCAGGACAGGAGCTTGACAACATGTTCGTCACACTCACCAATGTCTCCATTCCAGAAACACGGGGTAAGGAAAAAGAGAATTTATTTGCCACAAAGAAAGAAAGAGAGAGAGAGAGAGAGAGAGAGAGAGAGAGAGAGAGAGAGAGAGAGAGAGAGAGAGAGAGAGAGAGAGAGAGAGAGAGAGAGAGAGAGAGAGAGACATTTTCAGCATTTTCTAAGCCTAATTTCAAGTCTATCTCAACCAGCGTCACCATTCACAAACGGGATAAAAAATAAAATAAATAGAATAAATAAACAGAGGGTTACATGCAAACAGACACGAAGATAGGAAGTCAAAGAAAAAATTTCAGCGTTTTCAAATCTTTTTCTCCCGTTCTTCAGAAGAGTACAATAACATCCACATTAAGAAAGAAATGCAAAAGAGAGGATTTTACATACAAATAGACACGAAGATCTGAAGACAGAGAATACCATTAGCGTTTTCTGATCTCCTTTCCTTTCTTCCTTCTTCAGGAGGAGTACAACAATGTCCACGGAGGGAAGTGGCCTATGAGAACCCTCCGTCTCTATCTGGAAGGAACTAGGGGCAAGACAAGCACAGACAAACTCTTCACAGACATCACGTGGCTGGTGGTTCACTCCCTCAGGGCTGTCGCTCCCATCATGGCGTCTGACAGACACTGCTTCGAGTGTTATGGTTATGACATCATCATAGACGATCAGCTGAAACCGTGGATGATCGAGGTATGATATGGGATGGTGTTGGTTCAGGGCGCTCTTGTCGACTTCACCTCGCTCCATTCTGTCTCTGTCTCTCTCTCTCGTCTCTTCTATTTTCTCCCTCTATCTCTGTCACTCTTCTTTTTGTATGTCTGTCTGTCTCTCTCTCGTCTCTTCTATTTTCTCTCTCTATCTCTGTCACTCTTCTCTCTGTATGTCTGTCTGTCTCTCTCTCTTCTCCTCTTCTCTTTGTCTGTCTGTCTGTCTGTCTCTCTTCTCTTCTCTCTTCTCTCTTGTCTGTCTGTCTCTCTGTCTGTCTGTCTGTCTCTCTCGTTTCTCTTCTTTTATCTCTTTTTCTCTTCTCGTCTCTTTTCCTCTTCTCTCTCTCTCTCTCCTCTCTCACACACACACACAACACACACACACACACACACACACACACACACACACACACACACACACACACACACACACACACACACACAGGACAAACTCCCAGAGTGTGGTTATTAGTCGACAACCTCATTCATAATGTTCCTTGACCCCCCCCCCCGAAGGCCTATTCTCGCCCAGCCTCAAAAGGGAAGTTTGTGCCTAATATTGGCGTTGTGCCGAGAGGACGTGTAAGCCCAGGGGCGAGTCCCAGGGTGGATAATTTATCTTTGCCTGGAGGACCCTAATCGAATTGTGTGAGCTGCGGCCACGTCATATCAAAGAGCAAACTGGTTATACCTTACCCCATCTCCTGTGCCTTTCCTATTGCTAATTTTACTGTTAGTATTATTAGTAATATCTTTGGTCCCCATCCACTGGGCCTTTCCTATTGCTAATATTACTGTCAGTATTATTAGTGATGTCTTTGGAGCTCATATTTATGTCATTGCTAATATTACTGTCAGTATTACTGTTATTAGTAATATCTTTGTATGCTCATATTGATGAATATGATACTATTATTAGTACCTCATTATCATTAAATATCATCTTTTATCATCACTTTATATCCTTTCAATATCGTTATCCTCATCACTGTTCTTTCAGTATCGTTATCCTTTCATTATCATTATCCTTTCATCATCGTTATCCTTTCATTTCATTATCCTTAATCATTATCTCATTATCCCATTATCACTATCCTCCATTATCATTATCCTCCATTATCACTATCCTTTCATTATCATTATCCTCCATTATCACTGTTCTTCCATTATCATTATCCTCCATTTATCTTCCAATGATATCTTTAAAAAATAATGAACCATCTCCTTATAGGTCAATGCGTCCCCTTCGATGACGTCAACCACAGCCAACGACAGAATCCTCAAGTACAAACTAGTGGATGACCTTATTAACATTGTGCTGCCACCTGACGGGATACCAAGTAAGTCATCGGGATTTCTTAATGCTTTAATTCTGTTACATGGCTTGACCTCTCTGGTCTGTTTTCTTTTTTCTTTCTTTTCTTTCTCTTTCTTCTCTTCTCTTAATCTTTCTCTCTCTCTCTTCTCTCTTCTCTCTCTCTCTCTCTTCTCTTTCTCTGTCTCTCTCTCTCTTTTTCTCTCTCTCTCTCTCTCTCTCTTTTTCTCTCTCTCTCTCTCTCTCTCTTTTTCTCTCTCTCTTTTCTTTTTTGGTCTTTTTACTCTTCTTCTCTTCTTTTCTTTCTTTCTTTTCTTCTCTTCTTCTCTTTCTCTCTCCTTTCTTTCTGTTATCTCATGTTTATGCTTCCTTCTTTCTATCTCCTTTCTAATTATTATTTATTATGATTTATCAAAATCTATATTTTCTATCCATCTTAATATATAATTTATATATATATATATAATATTATATTTTAGAGATTATATATGAGTTATAATTATATATAAATTTTAAATTTATATATATATTATTTTATATATATTATATATTATATATATATTATAATATATATATATAAATATATTTATATTTATAATATATATATATAATATATTATTTATATGTTTGTGTGTGGTGTGTGTGTTGTGTGTGTGTGTGTGTGTGTTGTGTGATGTATGCATATTGTCTCCTGGACAATGTTTATGTCACTGATTTCTTTGTATATAGCGCAACCTTCCCCTGTCACTCCTTACAGCGTCCACTGGAATAAAGTCCCGACTCCGGACAAGTACGGCGACTTCGAGCTGCTGATCGACGAGGAGCTGTACCAGAACAGCGACCACTCGTCCAGCCACCGCGGAGGCCGTCAGTCCGACCACCTCCTACCGCCCCTGGTGGAAATAGCCCGCGGCCAAGAAGTGTGGCAGGACATTCCTCCACGCTTCTCACGCTCAACGCAGACACGAGCACATCTCCCACCACCAGCAGCACCTCCAAGAAGGCCGACGATCGCCCAAGGATACGCTCCGCTAGAGGTCGCTTACGGGAAACCAGGTTTTAACGACCCGACCACCTCTTCAGCAGCGTCGAGGTGGTACGAGCTGGTTCCTCGGGCTTTGTCTCAAGAAGGTAGAGAGTGAGAGATTCAATCGACCCTTCTTGCTCGTTCAAGATGACCCCGCTTTCGATCTCCTGGATATATCAGCGCTGGAACCCAAAAACAGACACAAGAAAATTTCTCATAGACTGACTCACATCGAAGAAAACTCAGGTTTGTCCCTTGAGAAAGTGACATATCTCCGGTGTATTTTCAAGGCTATATGATCGTTTACACAGGACTAAATTATGCCAGGTGTTCCTTGGTGTTTTATATCTCAAACAAACGACAAAGAAGATCTAAAACAGCCATGAAAAAAGAATTTCTAATGCACACCACTAAAAACGAAAATTTTGATAATTCTCGCACATTATGTCCGAAACTCCTCGTCCTGCTCGTCCAGACGAATTGAACAAGATGTCTTGACCGTTCGGAACCTCTACTTTCTCGTCCTGGACAAGTTGTCAATCTTGTCCATCTCGTCCATCTCGCCCTCCTGCGAAGGTGGGCAACAGGACGAGATGACTCACAATAGCATTTGTATGTAAACAATGCCAGTTGCAGGAAAACCATAAGATATGATAGATAATGCTATTGCCGTTTATTGATGTTATCAAAGGATATTGTTGTGTTTTGTCAGTTGCAGGTAAGTTGAATATGTATCAAGTTACCAAACCTACGCAGCGTGTAAAATAAAGACATCGGTATGATAAAAGAATGTTTATGGTTGCATTCTGGGCAGCGAAGGTCTTGAGTTCCGAGCGCGGCCTCGTAGTCCTGATCCTGACAAGGAGTCCCGGACGCAGCATTTGAAGGAAAATATTCTTGGAAATTACGCATTGATAATGTGCATACGACGATTTTTTTTACCACATATCACTGTTGATCTTCACTATATACGTACTTTTTGGAAGCATCGAGTTTATCTTTCATAAAATCTGTTTTGAAAGATTTTAGTGAATGATAAGGACGTAATATATGCTTTTCTTCTAACCAGCGGGGAAAAATGTACTGCTTGCGAGAGAATGAATGTATTTTTTCTTGTTCTTTACAAAAAAAAAAAGCTTTCTCAATTACAGCATACATGAAATTTGACATTGGTGATTAAACTGATGTGTAATTAATGAACCATATAAGAAATTTTGATCCGAAAGTGGTTCAGAATATAGAAGAAGTGAACCGAATAGAAATAAATGGAACGATTCAGGAAAGATTTCGTGTTTAGTTGGTTTTGTCTTGTTTGGTTCATATTTTCATGTTTGGAGATTTACGTTACGTTTTTCGATATCACATTTCTTTTTTTTACTTTTTTTCTTTATTTTTTTTTCTTATCTTTTCTTTCTTTCTTTTCTTTTTTTACTAGTTCTATGAGATATAGAGATTCGTTTAACTTTTTTTTTATCCATTTCTTTATATATTTTCGTTTTTGTGTCTGATAAATATATGTCGCATTATTGCAAGTACATTTTGGCCTTGAGAACTATGTCCTTCGCTTTGTCCGATCCTCAGTTCACAAAATCCTAATGAAAAAAAATGTCGATGTCTCATAGAATGCGACGAAAGAGTGTGGTTTTTTTCCAGTGACCGAGCATTTGTATTCTTTCAGTTATGAATGTGTACCCGCCCGCATGAAAACATTGCGGAAGTCACACTTGACAGCGTCGCCATTCAGTCTGTGTTGGCATGCCTGTCACAGTGGCGAAAAAACAAGCACCGTAGAGCATAAAAAACCAGCACACGCCACATGATACTTTATCTATTCTATAATATCTATATTTTTTTTTTATTATATTCTATTCATTAACTAAGTTCTCATTTCTAACTCGCTTTTAATGAATCTCTTCTATGATGTTTTTAGTATATATATATATTTATATTGCTTCTCTATTACTTTTTATATTTATTTATATATCTTATTACATTTATAATAGTTATGTCAGTTATATTTCCGATTCTTTCTCTTCTAGTATCGTTTTTAAGTTATTTTATTGCTTTAAGGTGTTCTATTATATTTGCCTGTATATACCATTATTTCTCGATACAATTGTAATAAGCGTTTGTAATTTTTTTTTTTTTTTTTTTGTGTGTTCTTTTAGCCTACTTTTTTGTGTAAACCTCAGCATTTCACTTCGCTCATTTTTTAGTTATTATAATTAGTCATTTCTCTTCTTATTTATCGTATCCAGATTTTTCATTCGTTGTCTTTTTATATGTCTTCTTCCATTTCTCTTTTCAAATTCTATCATATGTGCTTTACTTTCATTATTAATTCTTATCTCATCATAACTTTCTTTGTTATAAATGCTTCTGTCATTGGTTATTATGTATCAACCACCTTGCTTACTATCCTATTTTTTTCTCTTATTAATTTTCCCGTGTTAACCAACGCAAAGAATATATATAATTTCGAATTATCATTCCATTCTACGGGAAGACCATTATCTAATAATAATCTTCAGCTATTTCTTTCTTCCAGCTACCGAATGTTCAAATAAAAACATTAAAAAGTAAAAAAAAAAAAAAGTTTTATTTCTGCGTCATGCCTCTTCTTCCTTCCCCACGAACACCAGAAAAGCTGCCTTTGCCCCGCATGGCCGGCAGAGGTCACAGTTCAGGACTGAATGTGCTATCCTTCCGAGCTCCCCCCGCCTTCCAGCCCCGCCACTCCGGTTAGGGCTTACCTTCATTTTCATCATGCATGGGCGAGGCGCGGACTCCCACCACAGGAATCACAAGAGACACACGATCGCAGCATACATGACTGTCAAGTTATCAAATAAAGTTCACACACTTACATCAAAATTTAACAATTAGGATCTTGATTCCTTCGGGAGGAAAAAATATAATAATAAATAAAAAAAAAATAAAAAAAAAAAAAGTTAAAATTCCTGGGCTCAGGAGAACAATCACGTCGTTCTTGATCTCTTCCGGCTTTGCAGGCGTTACCGCCTTGAAACTCTTACCGCTCTTTGATCAGAACTCTCCAGTTCCACGGACGTGCTACTGCGGTTCGTTAGTACAGCTTCGACTTATCCGAAAAGGACCCTGTGTCGGGCAGTACTCCTGGGGACGGAAAAAGGGTTAAGGGTGAATTCCTTATGTCATGCTGCACGTCTGCAATCCTTATGTCCTCCTCCACGTCTGTTATTTTATTCTATATGACAATATTGATATCTAGTAATAATGTTGATCTCGAATATAATAACACTAACAATAGATAAACAATAATAACACCAACAATGATATAACACATATAATAATAATAATAATAATAACAATGATAATAACAATATTAATACTAATACTAATAACACTAATAATGACTAGTAATAATAATGATAAAAATTATAATAATAATGACAACAATCGTGCTATAGAACAGTTGTAAATGAATATGAATAACTTAAACCTCGAAACTTGTGAAATTTAAACCCAAAACCTTATAAACATGCCATTAAAAAAAAAAAAAAACAACCAAACAACCCTAAAACCCTATAACGCACAAAAAAATAAAAAACCAAAACAAAAACCACATAACCCACAACCGCAAAACCTATCACTTCAAAAAAAAAAAAAAAAAAAAAAAAAAAAAAAAAAAAATCTCTCACTTGAGTAAGTACACGCGGTGTTTCATGCTCCCTTCACTCATCTTCTTGAACAGATGAAGGTTGCCAACATGTTGCCCGGCGAACTGTAACTTATCCCGTTATAGGCTCCTGGCTTCGCGCCCGGCTCTGCTTGCAAAGAAACTTAATAATATAAATAAGCGACATTAATAAATAGGTCAATAAAGGAGTAAATTATAAAGGTGATTAAATGAGTAAATATAAATATTATACAGTAATAACTTGTAAATAAAACAAGTAATAGATGGAATAAAATGGAAAAAAAATTCAAATAGGTGAATATATGAATATAAAAATAGATGAAATATAAGGAAGAACAAATAATAAAATAAGCAAATAGATAAAGTAAATGGAAAAAGCCAAACAGACCAATTGATGAAATGTGAAAATATTCTCATTTCAGATATAAAAACATCTTGGGACTGTGTAATTTATGTATAAATTACGAAAATGCATATTCATTCATGAATACGTCTTTAAACANTCTCTCTCTCTCCCTCTCTCTTTATATAAAAATATAATTAGATAGACTCGTCTATTTACATTCTCTCTCTCTCTCTCCCTGCCTCCCACCACCCTGACTCCCTCTCTCCCCCCACCCTCTCTCTCTCCCTCCGCCTCTCTCTGTATATGTACATATATAAATACACACACACACACAAACACGCTGACTCACCCACACACATGCTGACTCACCCACAGAAACATGGGGCCTATCATTCGCTCACTTTTTACAATATTTCTCCATTCATTCTCCTATTTCCCTCGATCTTCTACTCAGTGTGTATCACAAACTATAACATTTAGCAGCGTATAAACAACATTGCTTCTCAAGGACATCTTCCCACAGCCTGTCAATACTTTTGTCTCTATTCACGTCTTGCAACTCCCTTGCAACCTTGTCAACATGGAATCTAAGATGAATGCTAGCGCTGACCTGTACTAACTACATATATTTACACAATGCTTCGAATGAACTATGAGCTCAGCTAACAAAAGGGAATTGGTGAGGCCAGGGAGATGATGACGGGGCAGGGCGGAAGGTTAAATAAATTACTCTATTTGTCTCCTCTTCCCATATTTGGGGTTGGTCTTAATAGCTTGTACTATTATGCGGTTTTGTTTTCTGTTGTTCTCTACTGGCATCTAGAGACAGAGGTTAACGTTTGTTCTCCAATGTTCGTAAGTGATGTTGTGTATGTTTATGCAAGGGGGTATGACATTATTTTCTCTCTCTGTCTGTCTCGTTCACTGCCTCGGTCTCTCTGTCCCTCTGTCTCTCTCTCTCTATGTCTTTCTCGCTCTGTCACTGTATCTCTCTCTCTCTCTCCTTCCCTCCTTCTCTCTCCCTATCCCTCTACTTCTCCCCCCCCCT
>NW_020870204.1:1809080-1811570 GCF_003789085.1 Penaeus vannamei | reverse complement strand
TATTCTATCTTCTATTCTATCTATCTCTCTACTCTTTCTACGTCCTTCCTCCCCCCCTTCTCTTTCTCCTCTCTTTCTCTTTCTCTCCTCCCCTCCTCTCTCTCTTCCTCCTCCCCTTCCCTCCTCCCCTCCCTCTCTCTCTCCCTCTCTTTCTCTTTCTCTCCCTCCCCCACCTCTCTCTCTCTCGCCCTGACCACACAGACACCTCCGATTACTGTTCTGTTCAAGGTTATCCACTTTTTAACGCACCTTCCTTCCTCGTGATACAAAAGTTTCCCCTTGACTCCCTCTCATCTTTTATCCTGTGGGTATTTTTTGTTCAGGTACAACACGTAATGGTATTTTTTCCTTATTTCTCCCCTCTCTCTTTTTTTATTATTTTTTGTATTTTTTTATTTATTTATTTATTCATTTTTTTAGGAGGACAATCTATCAAAAGGAAAAATGGATGGATTTCTCTCTCCTCTCTCTCTCATTTTTGTTTTTTTTTCTTTTTTTTTATTTTTTTTATAGCCCGAGAAGTGCGTTCTTTTCCCTTCATTTCCAAAGTGTTCGTCACTTATCCTTATCCCCCTCAAGGATTTGCCGCTCGAGTCGTCCTCCCCGGTTCCCTTCGCCTCCTGTCTCCTCCTCCTCCTCCAGCGTCCTAATGTCACCCACAACCCTATCCCTTCGACCTGTCTTTTGTCGGGAACTCAGTGGGGTTACCGGCGTGGCTCTGACCAACCCGGTGTACTGGTCAACCGGGTCCGAAGTAGAAAGTTGAAGCTGGAATGTTAAATACTTTTGACGCATACACACACACACGCACGCACACACTTCACACTCACAGACACTACACACAAACGCACGTACACACATATACACACACACACATACACACACACACACATACATACACACAGCACAGAGACACACCACACACAACACACACACACCACCACACACACATATATATATTATATATATATATATATATAATATATATATATATATATATATATATACACACAGCCTAATATTATGTAATTCTATGACTTTTCTTTAGTCCTCTCTCTCTCTCTCTCTCTCTCTCTCTCTCTTCTCTCTCTCTCTCTCTCTCTCTCTCTCTCTCTCTCTCTCTCTCTCTCTCTCTCTCTCTCCTCTATATATATATATATATATATTATATATATATAATATATATATATATATATATATATATATATATATATAATATATATACACCACACAAGCCTAATATTATGTAATTCTATGACTTCCTTTCGTCCTCTATATATGTGGAATTTAGACTGTGACCATAACCAACGTTAGCGTCAGAAAATTGCAAAATACACTTCCTCTGCCCTTAGTCCGGCCGACCATGAATCCGGTATAAATCGCATCGAACATGACCGTGAGAACATGTCATTTTCACACGAAATCCCTGTCCGCATATCAGTGAAAAGTATTACGAGAGAGAAAGATGTTTAGACGGCGAGAAGTGCATTTTTTTTTTTTTTTTTTTCACGGGAAAACTCTTGGAATAACAGTTTCTTGCAATATTTTTCTTGCAATATCAGATTCTAATTTTCGCAGTAATCCCGTCATTAATTTCAATTGTTATTCCTTCCCGCACAGGAAATATAAATAATGAGAATAATGAGAAATAATCAAACACATCTACCAAACAATAGACGATGAAATAAACATGCAAAAAAAACATACAAAAAAACAACAAAAAATATCTCCAGTGGCGAGGCGATAGGAGACCTTGAGGCTAAGAGAGAAAGAAAGAAAGAATAAAAAAAAGGAGACAGGGGAAAAGGGGACAAAGAAATGGCCCGGCAGGTGTTCCTTACGTAAGCCGGGAGTAGGCGAATCCGGGTCCCATTGTGGGCGGCGTCGGTTGCCTATTTTCCAAATGGGTTTCTCTCGCTTTTCCATTTCCCTTTTCTTAATTCTCTTTTCGAGAGGGATGAGAGCGCAAAATTTGTTCTAAGCGTTTTTTTTTTTTTAATTGACTGTGTATTTTTTTCTAAATAGGCTGAGCAGTTTTTTTTTTCTTTCAAATTAGGCTTACGTGGGAACTATGGCCTACGGTTACGAAACTTTCAGAGGTCATTGACCTTTTGGAACCAATTGGTGTGTCTGCACTGGTCGCAGGATATCTATTGATCTACCTATCTATCTATCATATATATATTATATATTATATATATATATATATATATATATATATATATACATATATACATATAATACATATATAATATATATATATATATATATATATATATATATATATGTATATATATATATATATATATATATATATATATATATATATATATATATATACATATATACATACATATATATATATATGTATATACATATATATATATATATATATATAGATATAATATATTATATATATATATATATATATACATATATATACATATATATATATACATATGTGTGTGTGTGTGTGTGTGTGTGTGTGCT
>NW_020870204.1:1794080-1796580 GCF_003789085.1 Penaeus vannamei | reverse complement strand
CTGCTTACTATATATTACTATGTCTCCGATATTAATATATGACCAAGTCTTACAATGGTCTATATACGAATAGAACAACGCGCAGTTCCTCGCTCTTAATAGTTAATATATATATATATATATATATTATATCCTCATAATCGATATACCCAGTGCATTCCTCCACACTATATAAATATATCATTATGCCCTATCATCACTATTATTAGTATATATATATAAGTATATCACCTGCTATTATATATGTATAGTAATAGTTGGGCATTACATTTGTATATTATATGATAATAATATATAGAACTTACCGCCCGCGTACTTACTTCAGCTTACTATCGTCTCAGTCGACCCCGCTAGCTCTGCGTATATTAGTAATATATATATGTTTACCTACGTATATTACCACACACCATAAATGTATTTATTATCTAGGTGATTATAATAATATATAGATTAATAGTATAAGTATGTCGATCGTCTCGTTTCACGTATACCTGGCTGCCTTACCTCATCATTTGCTTACCTCATGTCTGCTGTCTTGCGATCGCTGGCAGCGCCTCTACATGTTACCATAGATTATATAGGATAGTTTAAATACACTTACTGCCATAGTATATTATATCAGGACCCATATATTACACTTACTCCACTTCACATATAATACGTATAATACGCTATGATGCTACTACTTACTCTTACCTATAGCTCACATATATCATAGTGGCATATAATAATATACATGTATAGTATCTTTCCACGGCTACTCTAGTGCATATGTCTCCGGCACGGTACCTAGCTTATATAATTACCTTTAACGGTATATTATAATATCCGCATATACCACTAGCCTTACTATAACTTATAGCATAATACATAGTGCTTATCTTTGATTAGACTACCTGCTATATAAGACATTAATATGTTGTAACCGTAGCCTCAGTACGCCTTTCGCTTATGCTCCCGAGATGATTTCGAGCCTGTCATATCCGTACGTATTATATGCACTACAATCTGTTTATGCAACTTGTCGACTTCGACATAGTCCTTACTCTTAAGTTTGTATGTGCTACGCTGGTAGACATGCCGGTACGTTATCTCAGTCTACCTATTGATTAGCACGTTCTTCTCGCTAGGTCTCTATAAATGTCGACCGTCGAGTTATATGGTCACCTGTGACTTAGTCATGTGACCGGATCGCGCTGTCCTCGTGTCCTTATAGATTTAAACTCGCTTATTTCCAACTTTAGTCTATGACTCGCTCTGATCTATACATTATTGCTCAAATCGTTTATATTATATACTATTGAGTATGCGTATTGATTAGCATTATTACTGACTGATCTTGAGCAGATTATATTCTGTCGGATGTTCTGCGTCGTGAGGATAGTAATGTAACCTATTTCTTCACTACTATATTAACATACTCCGTTCGTATCTCGTCGGCTGTTCCTGATTATAGATTATCCTCATCGACTACTCTTTAGTTATACACTTATACGCTCCTGATATTTTGAATCTTCTATCGTAAAGATGGTACATCTCCATTCCATAGCTAGGTATTTGCCTTCTCTATACCTAGCTATTACTCAGTAATTATATATTATATGTATTACAGTGTATCTACTTTTCATAGTTTCATATTCGCTATCGTCGTATGCATATGCTCGCTCAGTACAACCTCACTGGAATGCGCGTCTTCACATCTCATCCCTCTCTATATTAGTATATATTATATATATTATATATACTATTATATCAGTATATATATGTATGGTATATATATAATATATATATATACATATATATGTTTTACTATATATATAATGTACTATTATAGTACTCATCCAATTCATCGCGGCTGATGTATATCTGCGGTCGCTAGCCTTAAACGTAATCCGGCAATATATATATATAATATAATATATAATCCTCATTATAGTATAGATGAATATGTTATATATATTATTATATTATTATAAATATAATATATAATAATATATATTATATATATATATTATATATATATCCTCCTCCTCCTCGCGTATGTGTGTTCCCACTTCTGTGTGTGTGTGTGTGTGCTTATATAACCAATATAGGTATATATACTCAATACTATTATATCATCCTATATTACTAAATATAGATTAATCTACTGTATTTACCTTCACTCGCTGTCCGTACTTCTCTTAACACGTATGTGTGTGCGCGCATCTGCATCGTGTTTCTGTACATGCGTCGCTCCCTCATACATTCCTTCTCTCTCTCTTTACGTCTCTACTACGTATAGAATCCCCTCGATTCCTCTTCGCTCACGTATTACTACTCAAGTTATCCTAATCACTCGTATCTCTATTCCTTATCTACGCAATAATGTCTAATTATTAACTTCTAAATCGTTACACTAAGCTCCTGTCGCTATCGTCTATCATCTCTCTGAGTTCTCCTTCAGGCACTTACTATATACTGTTAAAATACATATATTATATATATGCATATATATATA
>NW_020870204.1:1786580-1791580 GCF_003789085.1 Penaeus vannamei | reverse complement strand
TACCATTGAATTTACCAACGCAAGTGCGTAAGTGATTCACTAACACGCAATCGTAACGCATTTATCAGTGGTCATTTACCAACGCGTTTACCAGTGATGGTAAAGTGGGATTCACGAAGAGGTGGTAACTTGCATCGACTCATTCAAATGGTAGCCAACAGAGGGCTCTAGTAAAGAAATTTCACCAAACAGCGAGCACCATACATAATCCTTTAGGTTCCTTCAGCCAATCACGTAATATGTAAACATAATTAGACACAGCCAGATTCATAAAATCATTGTCACAGCTAATACACCATTCATGCATATGTAGAAAAAATATATTCATCTAATCATATCCATCATGTGGGATGTTAATAAACTTCCATGGCTTTTTATGATACAAATAGGAACCAATACAAACACTGTTATATTAACATATTATTTACGGCAAACCAAAGAGACAGTCGCCATCTGTCGTCAAATAAAGGAAATATTTCAAGTTCAAGCCCATGCGCTTTAGAGTTTGTTGTCAAAATGCCGAAAGACACAGAAATTGCTATACTCGTTTTTGACATCGCCAGTTTATATACCAAAAGGTAGCTCTTTCTTAGACTTTAGAATAGCTATGCCAAAGAAGAATGTTTGAAGTTCGCTTATCTAACCATTTCATGCATTCTACAGTCTAATGTAGGCCTATGTCTACCAATAATTTTACGAGAATTTGCGTGGATTTTATTATTGCTTATTGCTAGTTTCATGTGAAATTAGCATATCTGTGCCATGTCCATATTGTGATATGTGTTTGTCATCATACTAATCATATCAGGTGTAAAAACAAAACAAAGATTTGGTTTGAATATTATTTTTTGGACGAGATTCCATTGGTAAAATTTACCATGGTACTTCCGATGACACATGATGACATAGTTTCCCAGAAGAGGTTCGAACACTGGCAAAATTTACCATGGTACTTCCGATTACATGTTGTTAGTGAATACCACTGCTGTCTAATTACCGTGGTAGCTATAGTCCTATTATATAATCTTTGCTATAGATATCAGTGATTTTACCATCGTAAATGCGTTAGTGAATCTGGCCCCTGGTCTGGTCTGGAGCTGCCGTAGGATAAACAGTGTGATAAGTTGCGTGTAAAGGATTTTGCACGATAGTCACGTCAGCTATGTCTGCTCGCATTTTTAGTAGGATTATGTTCCATTTTGGCCTATATGTGTACCTTGGCTTCTTATGACATACATGGCGAGTGGCGAATATTCCGGTCGTGTGTGTGTGTGTGTGTGTGGTGTGTGTGTGTGTGTGTGTGTGTGTGTGTGTGTGTGTGTGTGTGTGTGTGTGTGTGTGTGTGTGTGTGTGTGTGTGTGTGTGTGTGTGTGTGTGCGTGTGTGTGTGTGTGTGTTGTGTGTGTGTGTGTGTGGTGTGTGTGTGTGTGTGTGTGTGCGTGTGCGTGTGTGTGTGTGTGTGTGTGTGTGTGTGGTGTGTGTGTGTGCGTGTGCGTGTGTGTGTGTGTGTGTGTGTGTGTGTGTGTGTGTGTGTGTGTGTGTGTGTGTGTGTGTTGTGTGTGTGTGTGTGCGTGCGTGCGTGCGTGCGTGTGTTGTGTGTGTGTGTGTGTGTGCGTGTGCGTGGTTGTGTGTGTGTGTGTGTGTGTGTGTGTGTGTGTTGTGTGTGTGTGTGTGTGTGGTGTGTGTGTGTGCTGTGTGTCAGTGTAACCCAGCTATATCTAAATCATATGACTACATTCTACATATCCATATCATCGTACATGTTTGTCACATACGTATCTTCACACATACATGTACGTTTGGCCATTGCTTTACCCGCTTATTCCCCTCTTCTTGTCACACTAGACATTCTATTGTTGTTTTATCTATTCCCTTCTATATATTGTTTATCACCGGTTGTTACATGCTAAATATGTGACTTATTGTGATCCTTAAACTACTGTACGAGATGAGTAGCAGAGTGCGTGTGTGTGTGTCTGTGTGTGTGTGTTTGTGTGTGTATATGTGTTTGTGTGTATGTGCGCGTGTTCTCAAAATTTAAACCATGTGCGTTATAATATAACAAATATAGCATGTGTATGTGGCTGATAACGGTGTTGCATTATGATGAAACCTTCATTATAATGACGAAACATACCACCTGCATATAAATATCAGTAGACATAAAAGAAGGGAAGTATATACTATATAAAACAAAACTTCATGGGCTTTGTTTATTTAATACTGATTGCTCTAGGTGAGATCAAGGTCATACAAAGATTTGCATATCTCGGTCGTGTAGTGCATGACACCGAACAGTCGGGGGTCAGCAGGTCAGCAGATGGAATGACCTGGCAATAAGTACCATAGACTTTTCGGTTAGATTATTAGGAGACGCTGCAACAGGTGCAGAAAGGTGTGCGTCTTGAAAGCTTGATACTGCAAGTTTTGCTCTATGGAGGCGTAATAGGACTCTATCCTATGCCTTGGAGTCTCGTCCTGATGCCTCTTGCAACAGGTCCTTTAAAGGATTCATGGGGTATATTGGCAGGAACCACGTGCCTACGACCACACCGCGAGGCCGGCGTAGGACCTGTTGCTTACACAAGTCAGGCTCGGGACCTCGTGCTGCACGGACCCTTGGCTCGCCTCCCCGAGGGTGATCCTGCCCTCCAGCTCGACTCCTCTGAAGACAGCCCTGCGTGGAGGAGGCTCGTAGGATGACCTAGGAAGTCGTGGTTTGGGCAAGGTGACCAAATTAGTCGTGAAGAGGTGGCAGCGGACCTTGCATGTGCCTGGCCGCTCGCCAAGAGGGTCACCCGTGGCTGAAGACGAAGGGCGATGCGCACTCGGCGTTAGTGCCATTGAGTGATTGCTAATTGCACATAAAGATAATGAGATTGTAAAATTTATATAGCTGACATATGGTTCGAATTATGATACAACGTTTAGCAGTAGCTGTAAAGGCCTTTTCGATGTTACTTTTACAGCTCTGATAGAGCTTAAAATCTGTCTACTTAGCGCAACTTTATGATGGCAATATTGCATAACTAAATAGCAAAACACAGCTAAATAGATATCTGTTTCACTATCTTCGAGAATTTCTTTATCACCTTAACGCAAATCATATCACAAGCAATGCTGCATTTTTCCACAATTCAGTACTTCATCACGTGAGGCACCTTTCGGAGAGTTGCCCACGTCATTCCTTAGATGTCAGTTGCATAATAGGCATTTTCACTCTTCTGTTTACCTCGCGCAGAATGAAGACTTGCACACACTGACAGCGAGCCGGCAGAGGTGGGATCAACAGTGAAGTTTTCTAATAACACCGTACGTGGAGAAGCCCACTGTGACAATAAGAGAACCCGGTCGACTGCAGAACTTCACGTGAATTCATAGTTAACATTCTTTTCTCGAACCTCAGGCCATTTTCTTAAACAAACAAATCTTGCTTGTGTTTACCCATAAAAGTTGTTTTTTCCCCTAAATAAGGACACACAAACGGGTTATCTTGATTCTGTCCCCGCCTGCACACACCGGCGCACCTGTTCGTTGATAACATGGACGCACGAAACCTTTTAAGGTAGAGTTACACATTGCTTAAGTCAAGCATGTAACCAGCGAATACTTCGATTGCATTATCTATCTGAGAGAGAAAGAGAGATACAAAGTAGAGAGAGAGAGAGAGAGAGAGAGAGAGAGAGAGAGAGAGAGAGAGAGAGAGAGAGAGAGAGAGAGAGAGAGAGAGAGAGAGAGAGAAATAAACAGAGAGAGAGAGAGAGAGAAAGAGAGATAAAAAGAGATAGAAAGAGACAGGAGGCTAGAGAAAACATAAACATACACACAGAGTGAGAAACAGAGATAAAAAGTAGAAAGAGAGAGAGAGAAAGAGAGAGAGAGAGTGAGAGAGAGAGAATAGAAACACACACAGAGAGAGAAAAGGGGACATGCAGAAAGACACATACAGGCATACAAAGATAGAAACAGACAGGTAGATAGGTAGATAAAGAGAAGAGAGAGAGAGTATAAGAGACACAAAGAGAATGAGAGAGACGCCTGAACTACACAGAAAACACAGAAAATATTGATAATATACGACAGGTAAGCAATCCATCATGTAAAAAGGTAAACACACACACACACACAACACCACACGCACACGTACACACACACACACACACACACACACACACACACACACACACACACACACACACACACATACATATACTATATATATATATATATATATATATATATATATATATATATATATATATATATATATATATATATATATATATATATATATATATATATATATATATATATATATATATATTATATATATATATATATATATCATATATACATATATCATATATATACACACACACATATACATGTATGTATATGCGTATGCGTGTATGTATACATACTAAATATTGATATAAAAACGTCCGTACAATGTTTATACAAAAAAAGAAAAGAAAATCAAACACCTACATTTCTGGAAAGAATTCTTTAATTCATAAACAATTTTCCCGAGGTCACTGTCGCCGTCGCCACCCATCGGCATGGCCGGCAGAGGTCACAGGGGTCAGGATGAATGTGCTAGAAGACCCGACCGAGCTCCCCCCGCTTCCAGCGCCGCCCACCCGGGGGTTTAGGGCGGCACCTTCATGACACCATGCACGCGGAGGGAGGCACGAGCGCAGCTTTCACGGGAGATAATTTTTTTTTTTTTTTTTTTTTTTTTTTTTTACAGAGAGGGGAGAGAGAGAGAGGGAGAGGGAGAGGGAGAGGAGAGGGAGAGGGAGAGGGAGGAGAGGGAGAGGGAGAGGGAGGAGGAGAGGGAGAGGAGAGGGAGAGGAGAGAGAGAGAGGAGAGAGAGAGAGAGAGAGGAGAGAGAGAGAGGAGAGAGAGAAGAGAGAGAGAGAGAGAGAGATAGAGGATATAGAGAGAGTGAGAGAGACAGACAAACAAAACGAATAAATAAAAACAACTCAGTACTGTCTT
>NW_020870204.1:1774080-1781580 GCF_003789085.1 Penaeus vannamei | reverse complement strand
AGCTCAAGCAAGTTCGTGAGAACTGCTACTCCACTCTCCCTCATTTTATTTTTCTTCCTGAAAAATACAAAAGTAAAAAAAAACGAAAATAAATGAAATAACCACATTAAAAACTGCAAATTAGTATAAAAATAACGGCTACAGCACTTAATTAACATCCCTCCCTCTCTGTTGTCTTTCTTTTTCTCTTACTATATTGGCCCTTACGTGTATAAACTGGTTCATAATGTATATATATGGACGTGTATATCCGACGCGGCATCAAAGGAGATCTAACTGCAGCACGATCGCCTTGCAATGCCGTGAGACGAACATCGCCAGAAGATCGCCGCAGGCCAAAGGACGAGGACTCGCGAAATTGCAGGTACTAAGCCGCCCAGATCAAGTGGACGGGCGCCGCCTGTCAGTACTCCCGTAGATCCGGTGAAGAACCAGGAACTCGTCAGAGCAGGCCCATGATGCTATGAAAAGCCGCCTGCCTGGACGCCCGTAGATCGGTTAAACTCCAGGAGCTCCCCAGCGCAGGAGTAAGACGCCCTCAGACGAAAGGACGCCCCTGCCCAGGACGCCGTAGACCCAGACGCGCAGGCTACGAGGACGTCGGGTACGAGCCGCAGCCGAAAAGGACCTGGACGAATCTGCGAGGACGTGTGGACGATGACGCCGCCGAGTACGCCTGGATAAGGACTGCGAGGACGACTGGACGAACCGAAGTCAAGGAGGACCTAGGCGAAACCTTCGAGGACGTGTGGACGTCGATAACGGATGGATGCACCAAGGACCAAGATGGAGAGGCCGACAAATGCACGAGGACAACCGAGAACAGGAACGCGACGAGACGACCAACATATGGGGTACGATGATAGGTCACCCTTAAAGTGATTCAGAGGACGCCACGAGGACGAGGCTGAGGTGGTGGCCGAGCGTATAAAGGTACAATACATGCAATACCTACTTCCCATGTGTGTCCACATCTAGACCACGTGTTGTGGCAGGGGCGCCATGTGCGTGCCCACGCTCACTGCCCCTCGCTTCACCCACGCCTGTTTGCGCCCCTAGCGCCCCCTCTGGCCGGATAAAAGGGAGACCAATCTTGACCCAGTCTCACACCCTCAGCGACCTTCTCAGTGACCGCTTCTGACCTGAGTTGCCCTCCGGCTCTCCCAGCCGGGGGATCCACCCAGCGCCGTTCTTCATGTATCGTTATTCTTGTGTATGTGTTGTAACTCTTAGAAATAAAGAGTTAAGCCACACCGTGTATCCCTGTACACCATAAAATAAGAGAGACTTAGAACATCTTATACTTATCTCGCTCTCTCTTTCGTCTCGCTCTCTCTTTCGCTCTCGCCCTCTCTCTCTCTCTCTCTCTCTCTCTCTCTCTCTCTCTCTCTCTCTCTCTCTCTCTCTCTCTCTCTCTCTCTCCTTTATCCCTGCCTTAGATTGGATTGCCTTGACAGGTTAAATATTTATTTTTTTATATATATAAAAGCAAGATTCACCATGACTCGGAAAATCTTCAAGGAGAGAGAGAAAGAGAGATAGATAGATAGATAGATAGATAGAGAGAGAGAGAGAGAGAGAGAGAGAGAGAGAGAGAAAGAGAAGAGAGAGAGAGAGGGAGAATAAGAGAGAGAGAGAGAGAGAGATAAAGAGAAGATAGATAGATAGATAGATAGATAGATAGAGAGAGAGAAGAGAGAGAGAGAGAGAGAGAGAGAGAGAGAGAGAGAGAGAGAGAGACAGACAGACAGACAGACAGAGAAATAAAAAAAGAAAAAGAGAAAAAAAAAAAAAAAAAAGAAAAAAGAAAGAGAAAGAGAGAAAAAACCCAGCCCAAACAGACTCTCCGACGGGCGGACACAGACCCAGACACGCCAAGGAGTCCTCACCTGCCCACGGTAGTCCGAGAGAGGGACGTTCCTCGTCTCGAAGAGGTCGAGCTCCTGGTAGTCATAGATAGTCCCGTTGTTGTTGGGGTTGCACAGCGTCGACTGCACTCTCTCCTGGGCCGCCGCTGCACCGATGGCGGCCAGGGAGACGAACCCGGCCCACAACATCTTGGCTGGAATTGAGAGAGAATGAGAAGGAGGTTGAAAAAAAGGAAGGTTCTAATTGATTGAGGACAATTTCTCGATGGGGAACTCCGTTGGTATAGTATCTTAGGTGAAGGGCTAATAATAATAATAAGGATAATACAAAAAAGGGGAAAAATGGTGGAAATGAGAGAGAATAAGAAAATTGAAGGAAGGTTCTAAGATTGGTATATAGTATCTAGAAGAAGGCTAATAAGACGATAATACAAAAAAGGGGAAATGCTGGAATTGGGGAGTGAGAGTGAGATGTTGAAGGAAGGTTCTAGTATTGAGAACAATTTCCGATGGTGATTGAAGTGTTGTTATTAAAGACGAAATTCCGATGGTGAACTCCGTTGGTATAGGATCTTAGATGATGGCTAATAATAATAATAACGGTAATATAAAAAAAGGGGAAAAAATGCTGGAATTGAGAGAGAATGAGAAGGAAGTTGAAAAAAAGGAAGGTTCTAATTGATTGAGGACAATTTCTCGATGGCGAATTCCGTTGGTATAGTATCTTAGATGATGGCTAATAATAATAATAAGGATAATACAAACAAAGGAAAAAAAATACTGGAATTGAGAGAGAATGAGAAGGAAGTTGAAGAAAGTTGTGAAATGTGGAAAGGTATGAATGAGAACAATACAAGAGATGAAGAAAGTTTCTAGTATTAAGGACAATTAAAGTGTTAATACAAATGCCGAAATTCTGGTGGAGAATAATAAGACAATAATACAAAAAAAAGGGGGGGGAAATGCTGGAATTGGGGAGTGAGAAGATGCTGGAATTGAGAGAGAATGAGAAGGAAGTTGAAGGAAGGCTCTAAGATTGAGGACAATTTCTCGATGGGGAATTCCGTTGGTATAGTATCTTAGATGAAGGCTAATAAGACGATAATATAAAAAAAGGGAAAAAAATGGTGGAATTGGGAATGAGAGTGAGATGTTGAAGGAAGGTTCTAGTATTGAGAACAATTTCCCGATGGTGATTGAAAGTGTTGTTATTAAAGACGAAATTCCAATGGTGAACTCCGTTGGTATAGGATCTTAGATGATGGTTAATAGTAATGATAATAACGGTAATATAAAAAAGGGGGAAAAATGCTGGAATTGAGAGAGAATGAGAAGGAAGTTGAAGAAAGGTTTCTAGTATTGAGGAAAATTTCCCGATTATGATTGAAAGTGTTATTACTAAAGATGAAATTCCGATGGAGAATTCCGCTGATATGGCATCTTAGATGAAAGCTAATAAGACGATAAAATAAACAAAAATATATATATAAAAAATGGAAAAAATATCCAATGTTAACCAGGGATATCAACTTCACCTACAGCATTATAAAGGAGGAAGAAAATAAGAAATTAAAAAAAAAAACGATAACACATCTGGAATCGAAAAAGAAAGCGGGAAAAAAAACGCTAAAAAAACAAAATTCTGATCCCGATTGTCTAATAAATAGCATCGATAACAAAGAAAAAAAAATCTGAAACAAATATAATCGGGGAGAAATCCTCTAACAGAGTGACTAGATACAATTATGGCAGATTTGTTGTGTCTAAACATATTTTTGAGTATATCCCGATTTGTTTACATAAATATCCAGCTATATCTTCAATTCTTTATATCTGATTATCCCATATTCTCGAAAAAGAAAATATACCATGATCATAAAAAAAAAATAATGCCTTGCTTTGCTCTAACCAAAATGATG
Organism: Penaeus vannamei; assembly: GCF_003789085.1. Taxonomy (NCBI): domain Eukaryota; kingdom Metazoa; phylum Arthropoda; class Malacostraca; order Decapoda; family Penaeidae; genus Penaeus; species Penaeus vannamei. The sequence continues at coordinate 1,777,793 of NW_020870204.1, read as the reverse complement.
AAAATTATGAAGCAATAAAATAATGAAATGGCTCTTAACAATGTTTATAAATTATAATCTTGAGTTCAAGTTTACGACCATCATCAAGGACTCGTCTGAAAAACACAACAGACTGCAAGACGTTTGAAATCTTTTTTTTTTTCTCTCTCTCTCTCTCTCTCTATCTATTTATCTGTCTCTCTCTCTCTATCTCTCTATCTATCTATCACTATCTCTTTCTATCTGTCTCTGTCTATCTATCTATCTGTCTATCTATCTATCTCACTCTCTCTATCTATCTATCTCTATCTATCTGTCTCTTTCTCTTATTCTCGCTCCTCAGTCTCTATTAATCTCCTTCTTAGTCTCTCTCTCTCTCTCTCTATTTATCTATTTATTTATCTCTCTCTCTTATCATCGGTCCTTTCTAGTCTCTTTCTTAATTTCCTTGCCTCTCTCTCTCGCTCTCTCTTTCTCCTTTCTCTTTCTCTCTATCTATCTATCTATCTCTTTCCCTCTCTCTCAAAAGCAGTTGAGCAGCAATGCAAATGTGACACGTGTCAACTCACTCATAAATTCATACTTTCTGCATTTCAAAAAAAAAAAAAAAAAAAAAAAAAAAAAAAATAGATGGAAATCCGTGATCCCATGATCTGGAATAGACATCTTTAAACCACGAGAAACATTCGCAATCTTCATATTCTCAAAATAAAATCAAAAGAACATAGCCTAAAATTTAAGTTTTATCAGGGATTTGAGCGAAAATAGAAATGTATCCAAGCTTCGAATGTAAATATTTTCTTATATAACTCTCCTATATATGTACTTGATATCGCTCTTATTTATGCCACTTCATTGTATTAAGTAACGACTAATGTGAGAAGAATAAGCATTGGAAATGGTGGAGTAAGGTTCTTTCTCTCTCTCTTTCTTTTTCTCTATTTCTCTCTCTCTCTCTCTCGCTCTCTTTCTCTTTCTCTCGCTCTCTCTATTTCTTTCTCGCTCTCTTTCTCTCTCTGTCTCTTTATTCTCTCTTCTGTCTTCTCTTTCTTTCTTTCTTTCTTTCTTTCTTTCTTTCTTTCATTCTTTCTTTCTTTTTTCTTTCTTTCTTTCTTTCCTTTCTTTCTTCTTTCTTTCTTTCTTTCTTTCTTTCTCTCTCTCTCTCTCTCTCTCTCTCTCTCTCTCTCTCTCTCTGATGTGACCTTCAGAACCTGGGCCCTCTTCATCAGCTATTTCTTTCGTCTGGATTGATTGGTATTTTCTTTACCGTCAAAAAATATCATGATTTTTGGAATTATTATCATTCCTGTTAATATTTTCAATCTATTTCGGTTAAAACGCTTTTTGGTTCATATTTTCTCTTCCTTATGAGAAAAATATGCAAAAAGAGAGAAATAAAGTAGACGAGGAGACATGGAATTACGCCTCGAGAATGAGACGGATGAAAAAAGATGAAACTGAGACGAGATCCACTTTTAAAAAATATAGTAAGTGAAAATAAAATCGTAATGAACAGCAGGATGTTTGGCGTTTTTTTTTTTTTTTTTTTTTTTTTTTTTTTTTTTTTAATAGCAGTTTTGGCTCTTGAAGATAGGGCTGGTCTCAAAAAGGGGACACCTTTCGGATCTCATTGGCCAACTCATCCATCAACATTGCAGAGAAAAATATAGTAAGCCAATAAATCCACGGATTAAATGTTCACCCTCTTCTGGCCTTCTCTAGACTTCTCCGTCATCACTCAAAAAAAAAAAAAAAAAAAAAAAAAAAAAAAAAAAAAAAAAAAATTGTCTACTGCAGGGCTCCTTCCTGACGTGATACCATGATACAGTTTACATATCATCGTCTCTCCATTCGTCCTGTTCCATCAATCTTTCCCAACACCATGCAATGACAGAACATTTTTTTTGATGTCTCTATAGTTATTGCAGCTCTGTGCGTCATCGCCATTCTCATACACGGTATCAGTGCACTTCTTGACTCCTCAGGTATTTTCTAAATGTTGAATATTTTGTTAAAACTCCCATTACCATATCTAGCTAAATATCCCCATGCATCCATTGATAAAGCATTTATACTAACCGCGTTTCCACTCATTCTTTTCATAGTTTTCCTCACTTTCTCTTTGTTCCTTACACTTCAGCCTTCCCACAGCATTCAATCTTCTCTCTTCTCTTCTGCATCTATTAACTTCTCAAAGTTATTGTCTTCCATCTTCTCAAGACGTTTTCCTTGCTTGCCTGCACTTCCACGAGCGTCTTTCATCACCCTAACCTGTTTCACATTCTTCCCTTCTCGGTTCTTTGTTCTGCCAATTCTATATATATATATTTCTTCTTCTCCTTCTTTGGCGTATAAACTTCTTTTACAGCTCCATCATATGCATTTTTTTTCTTAACCTTTGCCATCTCTCTCTTTGCCCTACTTTCTCCACCTCTCTCACTATCCCAATTCTCTTTGACCTGCCTCTTCCTCCTTTCTTAGACTTCCTTGTTCCACCACCAGCTCTCCTTGTCTTCCTTCCAAGCACCTGTCTAGCTGCTATTTTTATGTCTTCAAACTCCTCTTCTCCTAACTCCCTTTCCTCATTCACCTTCCACCACCTGTTCCTTTGTTTATCCCTAATTCTTTTCCTCCTCTGCACCTTCAGCATCATACTAAAGATCACTATCTGATGTTGACTCGCTCGTTCAGATTGCATCACCCTCTCTCCTTGTAAAATCAAATCATATATATGTTCCTTGTGCAAACGCCTCTTAAATTTACGTTATATAATAGCACGTGCAGAACAATGGACATTCACTTGAGGAAGAACGCCAAGATTTTTTTTTTTTTTTTTTTTTTTTTTTTTTTTTTTTACATGTTTAGTTTTCGTTTTTAAAGAGAAAAAAGGAAAGGAAAGAAAGTGACTAAAAGTTTTTGTGTTTCTTCCCTTTCCCTTTTCTTTTTTATCAATTTTGTGAACTATACAAAGAGTACTGAGAGATTGATAAAATCTGTAATATGTAGTTGTCTTATGGAGATATTATCGGATTTACCATCCCCGGAAAAAAGAAAGGAATATATATATATATATATATATATATATATATATATATATATATATATATATATATATATATACATATATATATATATATATATATATATATATATATATTATATATATATATATATATATATATATATATATGCCTCTATTTTCTTCCTACGATAAGAGGTATATGTCTGAAAATAATCAGATATGCCATTTATAGTATTCAGAAGGAAATTGATCTCCATAAACCAGTGTCCTTCCAAAAACGTTGCGTCGCTCATGGGTAAGTGGGTGTCCTTCCTACATCAGCTGTGATCCAGCTCGAGGACACTAACGTTCAGCGCCTACAAGTTAAAGCAACCCGGGACCCACTAAGCCTGGTCGATGCGGCATGTGCAATTGTAGAAAAGGTATGAATGTGACTGGATATCTTCACAATATATATATTCTACCATCCCCATTTGTCAACATGGATACGGGTCATGTGCAATTGTGTGCATATACGTGTATATACATATATGCATTTACACACACACAAACACATTATTTTTGTCTTAATAACTAAAGTGTAATATCAAATTTCTTTGGTAAAATGTCCCGGATTTTACCAAAACTATCGCCAAGATCCTCAAGTACGTTCTAGCAACATTTTGCAGGTCTATATAGGTTTAGAAATTTTGCCGCGATTGTAAACGGTCTG
>NW_020870204.1:1746580-1751580 GCF_003789085.1 Penaeus vannamei | reverse complement strand
GAAAGAACAGAGACATGAAAAGAAAATCAGATAGAGCAGAGACATTGAAAAGAAAGAGATAGAGAAAGATAAACATAAGAGAAGAAGGAGAGAGAGAAGAGAGGAGAGAGAGAGAGAGAGAGAGAGAGAGAGAGGAGAGAGAAGAGAGAGAGAGAGAGAGAGAGAGAGAGAGAGGAGAGAGAGAGAGAAGGAGAGAGAGGAGAGGGAGAAGAGAGAGAGAGAAGAGACCGAGCAGAGAGAGAGAGAGAGAGAGAGAGAGAGAGAGAGAGAGAGAGAGAGAGAGAGGAAGAAGAGAGAGAGAGAGAGAGAGAGAGAGAGAGAGAGAGAGAGGAGAGAGAGAGAGAGAGAGAGAGAGAGAGAGAGAGAGAGAGTGAGAGAGAGAGAGAGAGAGAGGAGAAGAGAGAGAGATGAGAAGAGAGAAGAGAGAGAGAGAGAGAGAGAGACTGGAAGATCCCATTGCATGACGGGAATTCCCCTTGGCAAAAAAACGAGTAAAGATTGTGAAATTCGGAAAAGAAATATTCACCCACAGTTCTGGCTGCCAGCTGTCTTCAATGTGGTGTAACAAAATACTGCGCAGGAATAATAACAACACATCTTGCCCCCCAAATACACATCCGTATACAATAGACCAATGTATCATCACCCAAAAATACAAGAAATGATACACCATAAGAATAAGAGAGATAAAGACAACCTTTTTTTCTTTTCTTTGGGGAAACAACCAACGATTCAGTTTTATAGACAATCGTTAACTCGACTTAACAAGGGAACAAAAACCTTACGTTGGGGAAACACTCACACGAGAGGCATGTGGATTCTTTTTTTTTTCTTTTCTTTTTTATCTCTCGGGATGGGGCGAATAAGGAGAACAAGGAGAGGAAGGAGGAAGAAGGAGGAAGGAAAAGGGAGAAGGGCTTTCATCCTTGATATCCAGTTTAACCGAGTAAAAATATTTTTTTTTAAAGAGGAGGGACACGTAGATTCCTTTTTTGTATCCCTCGGAATGGGGAGAACAAGGAGAGGAAGGAGGAAGAAGGAGGAGAAGGAGGAATTAGAAGGGACAAGGGTTTTCTTCCTGGATATCCTATCACGTCCCGGTTCACCCGAGAGTAAAGATTTTTATTTTTTAGGAGTGGCACGTAGATTCTTTATTTTAATCTCTCGGAGAACAAGGAAAGGAAGGAGGAAGAAGGAGGAGAAAGAAGGAGGAGAAGCTCCAAGAGCTTTCTTCCTGGATGTCCTATCACGTCCCACTCTTCATCGAGAAGTAAAGATATTTTTTTTTAGGAGGGCATGTAGATTCTTTATTTTAATCTCTCGGAGAACAAGGAAAAGAAGGAGGAAGAAGGAGGAGAAAGAAGGAGGAGAAGGGACAAGGGCTTTCTTCCTGGATGTCCTAGCACGTCCCACTTTAATCGAGAGCAAAGATACTTTGTTTTAGGAGGAACATCACGAAGATATAACACACATACACAGGGTCGCGTCTCGGCTCCACCCCACGAGTAGTTCGGGTTCCAAAATTACTTCGATCTCTCATCTCAAAAAAAAAAAAAAGAGAAAAAAAAAGAAAAGAAAAGCAAAGATAATAAAAGTCATCAAGACCATCAAGATCTCTCAATCTCAAAAAAAAAAAAACAGAAAAAAAAGAAAGAAAAGAAGATAATAAAAAGTCAACAAGACCTTTTAAGAAAATCTCAAAAAAGAAAAAAGAAAGAAAAGAAGATAATCAAAGTCCATACAAACGACCTAGACAAGATAAGAATCATAAAAAAAAGAAGAAAAGAAATAATAAAAAAGTCATACAAGACCATGAAAGATAAGAATCAAAAAAGAAAAAGAAAAAAAAGAAAGAAAAAGAGATATAAAGTCATCAAGAACCATGACAAGATAAGAATCAATCTCAAAAAAGAAAAAAGAAAAAAGAAAGAAAGAAGAAGATAATAAAAGTCATACAGACCATGACAGAATAAGAATCAATCTAAAAAAAGAAAAAGAAAAAAAGAAAGAAAAGAAGATAATAAAAGTCATACAAGACCATGACAAGATAAGAATCAATCTCAAAAAAAAAGAAAAAAAAAGAAAGAAAAGAAGATAATAAAAGTCTACAGACCATGACAAGATAAGAAATCAATACAAAAAAAAGAAAAAAAGAAAAAAAAAAGAAAGAAAAAGAAGATAATAAAAGTCATACAAGACCATGACAAGATAAGAATCAATTCCAAAAAAAAAAAAAGAAAAGAGAAAAAGAAAGAAAGAAAAGAAGATAATAAAAGTCATACAAGACCATGACAAGATAAGAATCAATCTCAAAAAAAGAAAAAAGAAAAAAGAAAGAAAAGAAGATACATAGTCATACAAGACCATGAACAAGAATAAGAATCAAAATCTCAAAAAAAGAAAAAAAGAAAAAAAGAAAGAAGAAGATAATAATAGGGTCATACAAGACCAAGAACAGATAAGAATCAAAATCTCAAAAAAGAAAAAAAAAAAGAAAAGAAAAGAAGAAAATAAAAGTCACACAAGACCATGACAAGATAAGAATCAATCTCAAAAAAAAGAAAAAAAAAAAAGAAAGAAAAGAAAGATAATAAAGTCATACAAAGACCATGACAAGATAAGAATCAATCTCAAAAAAAAAGAAAAAAAAGAAAAAGAAAAGAAAATAAGAAGAATAAAAAAAGTCCATACAAGACCAGAAACAAGATAAGAATCAATCTCAAAAAAAGAAAAGAAAAAAAGAAAGAAAAAGAAGATAATAAAGTCATACAAGACCAGACAAGATAAGAATCAATCTCAAAAAAGAAAAAGAAAACAAGAAGAAAAGAAGAAAAGAGAGATAATAAAAGTCATACAAGACCAAGACAAGATAAGAATCAATCTCAAAAAAAAAAAAAAGAAAAGAAAAAAGAAAGAAAAGAAGATCATAAAGTCATACAAGACCCATGAACAAGATAAGAATCAATCTCAAAAAAGAGAAAAAAAAGAAAGAAAAGAAGATAATAAAGTCATACAAGACCATGAAAGATAAGAAGAAAAAAGAAAAGAAAAAAAAGAAAAGAAGAAAATAAAGTCATACAAGACCATGACAAGATAAGAATCATCTCAAAAAAAAGAAAAAAAAAGAAAGAAGAAGAGATAATAAAGTCATTACAAGACCATGACAAGATAAGAATCAATCTCAAAAAAGAAAAAGAAAAAAAAAGAAAGAAAAGAAGATAATAAAAGTCATACAAGACCATGACAAGATAAGAATCAATCTCAAAAAAAAAAAAAAAGAAAAAAGAAAGAAAAGAAGATAATAAAAATACAAGCAATCTCAAAGACACACAAGACCAAGACAAGATAAGAATCAATCTCAAAAAGAAGAAAAAAGAAGAAAAAGAAGACCATGACAAGAATAAGAAGAAGAATAATAAAAAGTCCATACAATAAGACTTTCTTTAAAAAATCTCAAAAAAAAAGAAAAAAAGAAAGAAAAGAAGATAATAAAAGTCATTACAAGACCAATGAACAAGATAAGAATCAATCTCAAAAAAAAAAGAAAAAAAACAAGAAAAAGAAAAGAAAGAAAAGAAGATAATAAAAGTCATACAAGACCAATGACAAAGATAGAATCAATCTCAAAAAAAAAGAAAAGAAAAAAAAGAAAGAAAAGAAGATAATAAAAGTCATACAAGACCATGACAAGATAAGAATCAATCTCAAAAAAAAGAAAAAAAAAAGAAGAAGAAAGAAAGATAATAAAGTCATACAAGAACCATGACAAGATAAGAATCAATCTAAAAAAAAAAAAAAAAGAAAGAAAAGAAGATAATAAAAGTCCATACAAGACCAAACAAGATAAGAATCAATCTCAAAAAAAGAAAAAGAAAAAGAAAAGAAAGAAAAGAAGATATAATAAAAAGTCATACAAGACCAATGACAAGAAATAAGAAATCAATCTAAAAAAAAAAAAAAGAAAAAAAAGAAGATAAAGTCATACAAGAACCCATGACAAATACAATCTCAAAAAAGAAAAAAGAAAAAAAGAAAGAAAAGAAGATAATAAAAGTCTACAAGACCAGCATGACAAGATAAGAAATCAATCTCAAAAAAAAACAAAAGAAAAAAAAAAGAAAGAAAAGAAGATAATAAAAGTCATACAAGACCATGACAAGATTAGAATCAATCTCAAAAAAAGAAAAAAAAAAAAGAAAGAAAGAAAAGAAGATAATAAAAGTCATACAAGACCATGAACAAGATAAGAATCAAATCTCAAAAAAAAGAAAAAAAAAAAGAAAAAAAAAAAAGAAGAAAGAAAAGAAGATAATAAAGTCATACAAGACCATGACAAGATAAGAAATCAAATCTCAAAAAAGAAAAAAGAAAAAAAAGAAAGAAAGAAGATAATAAAAGTCATACAAAGACCATGACAAGATAAGGAATTCAATCCCTCAAAAAAAACCAAAAAAAAGAAAAAAAAGAAGAAAGAAAGATAATAAAAAGTCAAACAAACGAGTATCAATCCAAGAAAGATCAGAAAGCAAAGTATAAAGAGAAAACGAATATTCCAAAAAAAAGAAAGAAAGAAAGAGAAAAAGAGAGACCATGATAAGGTATTAAGAGAACATACCTTTCAGAAATCCCTCACAAACCTTGCCACGGGAAGGTGTCCATCGTAATTTTTTGGAATCAAATGCAGATCCGCCCGCCCCTCCGGAAAAAATCCGTAGAAATAGTGCCCCGCCGTTTTGTGTGGTGGTGGAAGCACGCCCCTTGCCGCCACCTTCTCCAAGCCGCCCCACGCCAACCGAGGGCGGCCCAACGAACAAGAAGCGCCGCCCCACCAGCAATCACCTGCCTGACGGGAGGAAATGATATAATGCCCTTCCGAAAGAGAAAGGAAATAGGAGAAGAGAGAGAGGAAGAGACGGGGAGAGAAGAGTAGAGAGAGAGAGAGAGAGAAAGAGAGAGAGAGAGAGAGAGAGAAAGAGAGAGAGAGAGAGAGGAGAAGAGAG
>NW_020870204.1:1744967-1746480 GCF_003789085.1 Penaeus vannamei | reverse complement strand
CAACAAAATTCAACTCAAGTTCGTGATTTTCTCTCAAGCTGAGAATTTTCTTCTTATAATTCGCGATCATTTTTACGAATTCTGTGTATTCCTCTCTCTTATACGTATTTCGTTAATTGATTGTTGAATTTCGCTCATTGTTGAAATCTTGGTTCATTTCATTCTTTTACTGATTTCAGTATTCGCACTCACGAACGCGCATATCATTTAATTCTTTGTAGTAAACAGTTAACCCACACCCCCCACCCCGGCTGACCTCACCTCCCTTTCATCCCGGTCGTGGAGGGCAGGGACCTGTAATTAGGCCTTCAACGCTATTTCGGTGACAATTCTTCGGTGCAAAGATTAATAGCTTGATCGCAAATAATTCTAAATTCATTTTAATGAATAAAGCGTAAAAATCTTCCCTTTCATAGTGCAATAATGCATGGGGTTTCGTAATGAATAATAGATTTGCGCACCCGACGTTTGAGAGTAGGTAGAAAACCGAAGCATGACTCATTCGTTCGGCATATTGAGTCGGTGTGACCTGTATTAACGTCTGATTATAAAGGGACTAGGGTTTAAGCTGGAATTAATTCGCTTAGTAAAACACCTTCTCAACCTTCTTTACCGCTGGCATGTCCGGAAAATTCCGACAATCGTGTGATTCGTAGTTGATATCTGCGTGCGCCATTCACAGATTGTAGAGTAAGACTAACGATAAAATTCGAAGTCTCATATAGTCACTTCATTCGTTCAGATAATTTGGGCATAAGGGACCCTCTGTCGATGAAAACTAGCTCTCACATGCGTATGCGAGATATTATTTCCTCAGTGTATCAGATTTTGTTGCATCCGTAAGTACGATTAAATAATCGGGGATAGCATAAGAAACATTTCTGAACTGGGATGCTTGCATTGCGGAAGCTTGCAAAAGAAATTTCATGTCACCATTCATTTTGCGTACGTTAAGTCGCATTTCATTTTAATGTTGAATTCTTGGGGTAATTGAAATAATTGTTGTATTGACATAGTAATGATCATAACATTTGCTAAGATGAACGTTAAATTCGTGTTTGTGATCCATCTTCGTGTGAGCTCGCTTTCTCTTCACACTCATAATTACATACACACACTCATTCACGCAATCAGGCACTGTAAAGTCAAATCTTCAATTATATGATTTGTTGTGCATAATTGCAGGTTATCTCTTTTACCCGCAATGTTGCTGTGATGAGTAAACATACACGCAATCATTTCACACACTCTTCCACGCAGTTCAACAGAACACTGTTAAGTCAAATCTACATGTATAGGATTTGTTGTGTCATGGTCCAAGGCTATTCTTTTGCCTTGTTGACGTTGCTGATCGTGATTAGTGGAAATGATGCACAATACATATATTTTTTCTTATCTATGAAATGACAATCGGTTCAAGTTATCCTTGCGGATGCCGATGCCATTTCCCTTATCTATTCTCATGTCTATCTGAGATGGTTAGTAGCTCAAGCAAGTTCGTGAGAACTGCTAC
>NW_020870204.1:1727467-1739967 GCF_003789085.1 Penaeus vannamei | reverse complement strand
TATATATATATATATATATATATGTATATATGTATATATTATATATATATATATATGTATATATATATATATATATATATATATATATATATATATATATATATATATATATAATATATATATATATATATATATATATATATATATATATATGTATGTCTCCGGATAAGCTGTGTGCAGTCATTCGTGCTCTTATGGTATTGTTGAAAGGACTGGGTATACTGTGTGTAATGTGAAAGATAGTTTTTCCTTGGCTTGCCTTATGCCTGACAGTACTTTCAACAGTCGATCAGCGTTTACCACGAGCAATAACGTCGTTAGTCAAACTCCAAACGCGTTGGACTTTTAAACCAACAAAAGAAGGCTAAAATGAGATTTTTCAAAAAGAGAGCAATCAGAACCAAAATACAGTCTGTCTTACGCTTTTGAGATGTAAACATTCATCTCATTTGTTTTCAAGACAAATGAAGTCAAATGAAATCCCTCCTATCTCACCCTCTCTTTTTTACTCCTTCCTCTTTTACCTCTTCCGATTTCTCCTTCTATTCAATTCTCTTCTATCTCCCACTTCTTCCTACCCTCCCCTACCTTTCTTCCTACCCTCTTTGCTCCATTCTATCTTGCTCTCCACCTTTCACTCCTTCTCTTCCCTTTGTCCCTTTCCTTCTCTTTCACTTTCCTCGCATCTCACCCTCTCCCTTCCTTCATCCTTTCTTCTTTCCCTCCCTTCCTCTATTTCCCTCCACCACCAACTTCTCGCCTAAAAAGAGAAAAGTGTAATACTTGGAATTTATCCCTCTTTCTTTCCGTCCACCCACATCCCTCCCTCCTTCCCTCTCCATCACCCCCTTCTTCCTTCACTCCATTTCCCTCCACCACCAACTTCTCACCTAAAAAGAGAAAAGTGTCATACTTGGAATTTATCCCTCTTTCTTTCCGCCCACCCACATCCCTCCCTCCTTCCCTTCACTCCCTTCTTCTCTCCCTCCACCATCCCCTCCTTACCCAGAAAGCGAAGACAGAGAGAAGCAGCATCACCGTCATCGTGACCACAATGGCCATGTCAACGTCCTCCTTGCAAGAGCTCATGTCCCCGAGCATGTAGGCCTCGCAGATGGCGACCACGAGCAGCATTATGTACTTATCCGGCGACTTCTTCCTCAGGTTGCAACAGAAGACGAGGGCGAGCATCATGGCGCACATCACGCTTAAGGAGAACCCGAATGTCCCTGGGTTCCTGTGGGCGTAGGCGCTGAACGAGGACACCCGCACGAACATGGCCGCCAGTCCAAAGGTGACCAGGAGCTGCGGGGCCAAGACGGTGAGCACTCTCCTGTGGGCGGGGGAAAGGGTAGCTTAGTGTGTTCCCTTGAATTTCTTTGTGAGAAAATATCCAAATTAGCTTTCGCTCACACTTCTTTTTCGCTCTCAACTGTAAAGAATGACAGATAGACAAACAGGAACGCAGTCAAGCTATACGCCTTGGACACACTGATCTAAAAAATAAAAAAAAGGAAAAAAAAGAAAGAAAAAAAAAAAAAAAAAAAAAGAATCGAGCAACAAACTGTTTGCGAGCACGAGCTCTTGAAAACCGCGATTTTTTTTATTGGCGCCATGTTACTCGGACCTGAAGCAATCATGACTGGTGAACGGGGAACGCAGTGTTGTGAATTTGGTTGCGTAAAACGGAAGAGAAAGGGGAAAAGTGACAATGAAGACAGCAGCGACGAAGAATCTGTCCGAAAAAGGCAGTTTCGAAGGATATTTCACTCGTAAGTAGCTTTTAGTTACTGCGATGGAACAACTGCATGACTCCTACAAAAAGTTTGACTCTGAAATAAGTTATGACAGAAAATAGTAGTCACTTGTGCTTTTTAATTTATTTAATCAAATTTACCCAGATAAGGAAATATGCTAGTTGCCAAACCTCCTTTGTAGTCCAGCTTTCCAGTGACTTAGAGTTGCGCCATGGAATGGTATTGCCACTCCAAAAGATGGTAGGTATTTTTTTTTTTTTTTTTCATTTAAATGACATCCTTGACTTACCAGACTGGCATACACCAGACATTCTTGACTAGGTTTAACAGGATCCAGCCTGGAAAATTCTAATAGTTTCTGTAGCTTGGGAAATCAATTTAGATAGTAAATAAAAACCTAAAATTTGTTTATCGGAGGGTCTTGGCCGCTCCACTACGCCAAAATGTGAACTCAGAACCTTTCTCGGCCTATTTCTATCATGCTGCAAAAACACTATTAATTCTCAACGGTAGATGTAAATCAGTCAAATTTTGACTGTTAGATTATCCGTTAAATTATCCTCTGACATTCTATTCTGAACAGGCCTTTTCACTCGGCCCCACAGCTCTGTGGGTCCGAGTAAGATGGCGACCACTGAATTTGGCAGGCTTCACCTAGTAAACAATAGATTCTCGATTCAGTCTTTATTTTTTAGATCAGTGCTTGGACAGCGTAAGACATGGAGAGCAAACGAGAGAGAAGGAAACAGGGATATAACAGAAGAGAACAAGATATTGAATCAGTGGAAAAAAAACACATTCACAATCAGTATAACCTCACCCAAAGAAGCTCAACCGAATGGATTCTCCTCTGAAGGTAGCAGGGCTCCTGTCTGCACTTACGGAGTACATGTTTAATTCGACTTCGGTTTTTGGGCCAGGAGATAGCTGAAAAAAAAAAAAAACGGCGGGAAATTAGCAAAGCCTGTTGCTGAAATAAAGTGAATAAAGAATAGATTTGATAATAACATGAACGATATTGAGACATCACTACCAGCAGCCACGATTATGGCAACAATAAACAACGCACTATCTATTGTTACGGCCGCCGTAATCAGCACTATCTGCGGCAGTGCTACGGCAGTGCCTTTTGAGCTTGCGGTGGATGTTTGGATTTGGGTTTCGCATTCTACAAAAATGGCGGCCGACACGAATAACCAACCTAACCTAACTTAACCAATCTAATCTAACCTATCCAGTTAGGTTGGGTTAGATTAGGTTGGAAATGGGTAAAGGGCTCATCAAACGTAAGTAATTGCCATAGTGATCAGATTATGCGCATGCGCAGTGGAGTGCCGTAACTCTAGAATATGGATAAGCGAATACGGCTGCTGTAACTATTCTGCGCCCAATAAGAAAGGTAATAACACCGCGCTTGTTAACCCATTCCTGTGGAAGGACGCCACTGGTTTAAATTACGCCCTTTTTATAACCGTTCCCTGATCTTTTTCTTTTCTTTTCTTTTAGTCTAGTTTAATGTTGAAGTCGTCCCATATCCATGTGGATGTAGGGGGCATGCTCGTAGAGAAACATGAAGCTGTAGGGTGGCCAGTTCCTTTCCACCTGTTATACTGTTATACCTGTTAAACCAATACTCATTCACGACTGAGTGGGGCCGCTGGGCGCAAACCCTGGGTCACGTGATTGCAAAGCCAGCGCTCTACCTCTGAGCTTTTGCCTTCTCTTTTAGTTTATTAGCCAATAATTTCCAAACTATGGGTCAGCGGTTTTCATTTCCTGATATCTCTTCTCCCTTACTCGAAAATCTCTTTCTTACCTACCTCTGGTATACAATTCCCTTAAATATATAAATCTTCAAGAAGACACTCTTTGCGTTCAGTGCACGGATATATTGAAAATAAAATGCACTCGGAATAGAAAAGGAAATGGGTAATCAAAAGAAGAATAAAAAAAAACGGCGAAGACATACTTTTCTTTCTTTATACACATAATATACATATAATTTCTCTTACAAATTAAACCGAAATGTCAGCACCATCCACCATACCTTTTCGGCAATACTAATTTAGGCAGCCGCACTATATTTACAAAGGAAAGTATAACATAATTATTGACTAGAGTTCGTACATGTCGGGGAAGTTAATAAAATTGTGGGGACCTCAAAGATTGTGCTTTAATTGAAATTCAAAAGTTGCCTCACTACAGTCCACAAACCTCGTTGTCTCGAACCGTCTCGAATGTACTGTGAGCTTTCTGCAAAATACAAAATACGGGGGTTTGGAAGGTATGCTTCGTTTGTACTGCAAAATATCCCCAGGTGAGGGGTCGGGAAATATGTCTAGGGAAAGGGGTCCGGGTTGGGTTGGGTTAGGCTAGGTTGAGGGTTAGGTTAGGTTAGGTTAGGCTAGGCTAGGCTAGGTTAGGTTAGGTTAGGTTAGGTTAGGTTAGGTTAGGTTAGGCTAGGCTAGGGGTTAGGTTAGGTTAGGTTAGGTTAGGTTAGGTTAGGTTAGGTTAGGTTAGGTTAGGTTGGTTAGGCTTAGGTTAGGTTAGGTTAGGTTAGGTTAGGTTAGGTTAGGCTAGGTTAGGCTAGGCTAGGCTAGGCTAGGCTAGGCTAGGCTAGGTTAGGTTTGGTTTGTTTGGTTAGGCTAGGCTAGGCTAGGCTTGGTTTGGTTTGGTTTGGTTTGGTTTGGTTTGGTTTGGTTAGGCTAGGCTAGGCTAGGCTAGGCTAGGCTAGGTTAGGTTAGGTTAGTTAGGTTAGGTTAGGTTAGGTTAGGTTAGGTTAGGTTAGGTTAGGTTAGGTTAGGTTAGGTTAGGTTAGGCTAGGCTAGGCTAGGCTAGGCTAGTTTGGTTTGGTTTGGTTTGGGGTTAGGCTAGGTTAGGTTAGGTTAGGTTAGGTTAGGTTAGGTTAGGTTAGGTTAGGTTAGTTAGGTTAGGGTTAGGTTAGGTTAGGTTAGGTTAAGTTTGGTTTGGTTAGGCTAGGTTGAGGGTTAGGTTAGGTTAGGTTGAGGGTTAGGGTTAGGTTAGATTGGTTAGGTTGAGAAATGTCGGGATTTTGGTTAGGTTAGGTTGAGAAATGTCGGGATTTTGGCAACACTGACACCGGCGATCTCGCAACGGCGCGCCGCCGGAATCTCGTTCGGATTTTGCTTTTTTTTTCGTGTGTATGCCCCCCCCCTACCTCCAACCCCCCATTCTCCACGGGTCACCCAAGAGTGAAGGGGATAGGAGGAAAAAATAATAATAGGCGCGTCTGTCTTACTTAGATTTACCATAATTTCTCTTACAAATTAAACCGAAATGTCAGCACCATCCATCATACCTTATTCCGCTGAAAATGCTAAATAATGGATCGGAAAACGTAGGACATCCACACACCACAGCGTAAAACACAATGACTGGAAACGGTTTGCGTTCTCATACTTACCTCAAAATACAAAGGGGTTAATCATCTTATGCAAGTTTATTTCCACTACATAACTGTTGAATTTGCAATTAATAAACAAGGAATTCATAATCGTAGAGTACTTATAAAAACGAATAAGTATTGGCGCATTTTTCATTTTACATTCAGTAATCATACATCTACGTGCTTAAATTATTTCATTTTCCATTTGTTCTTGGCTGATATCAATGATAAGTTTTGCCACGTCATTCTTTTATTATTATTGACACTTAAGGCATGCTGTCCTTTTTTGGTCTTGTTTGATTGCATGATAATTAATAATTACTATGAATATTATCTGCAATAGGGTGTCCATCTTCGACGTGTTTGAACTATAGACTTTATATTATTGTTGCACTTCCGAGGTTTCAAATCTCGCTTTTTAATATGTTGAAATAAAAGGAAAGTTATGAAATATTTGGAAAGATCTTTGTTTTGATGCTAACATTTTCAATTAATATCTCTTGTTAATTTAGACTGATTATAAAAGAAAAAAAAGAAAAAATTCGTTTTGAAAGTTTTGAAAGCTCATTCATTTTATAGTCGTAAAAATCGTTTACAAATTCGTGGTTCAAAGTTTCAAGTTATTAATCATAGATGAGTTGATATTGCAGATAATATCCATAGTTATTTTTATGTAATCCAACAATCAAAAGAGGACGGTGCAGCATGACAATAATATTAATAAAAGAATGACGTGGCAAAACTTATCATTGATATCAGCCAAGTGCAAATGGAAAATGAAATAATTTAAGCACGTAGATACGTGATTACTAAATGTAAAATGCGCCAATACTTATTCCTTTTTTATAAGTAATCTACGACCAGGAATATCTAAGGCTCATTTATTAATAATGAAACGGTTATGCAGTGCAAATAACTTTATATAAGCTAACTAACCTCTCTGAATTTTGGGGTAAATATGATAACGAAAACCGTTTCGTCATTGTGTACTGCGGTGTAGTCGGTGAGAGTTTAATTTTTTTCCGTTCCATTATTTAGCATTTTCAGAGGAATAAGGTATGATGGATGTGGGTTGAAATTTGGGTTTAATTGGAGTGTTTTAGGGAAATTACATGTATATGCATATATATATTCAGTTAGAAAAAGTAAGAAACAAGCATGTCTTCATCTTTTTTTCCTCAGATTTGATTAATCTTTTTATTACCATCTTCTATTCCGATGCGTTTTATTTTGCATATATCCATGCACTGAACGCAAAGAGTCTTGAAGATTTATGTATTTAAGTGAATTGTGTACCAGAGTTGGGTAAGAAAGATTTTTGAGGAAGGGAAAAGATATCAGGAAATGAAAACCGTTGACTCATCGTTTGGAAATTATAGGCTTATCTAGACTAAATGAGGTGGCAAAAGCTCAAAGATGGAGCGCTGGCTTTGCAAGCAAGCGGCCCAGGGTTGGCGCCAAGCCATCGTTGGCAAATTATATGCCAACCTAAACTAAATATTACTCAAACGATCATTTGAAGGGGAAAAAAATCAGGGAACAGTTATTATAAAAACAGAAGCGTAGTTTAACCTCCATATTCTGGCTAACGTAGAGAGACAAGAGTGGCGTCATTCCACTGGAATGAGTTAAGCGCGGTGTTATTGCCTTTACTGTTGTCATAATTGTCGCTGCTCATAGTGTTGTCTCAGTATTGTTAATGTTAATACCAAATAAATTCTTTATTCACTTTATTTCAGCAACACGCTTTGCTAATTTCCCATGTTTTTTTTTTTTTTCAGCTATCCCCTGGTAAAAAGACCGAAATCGAATTAAGCATGTACGCCATAGGTGCAGACAGGATCCATGATGGCCTCAGAAATGAACTTATGTGGTTGGGCTTCATTAGGTGAGGTTATTCTGATTCTGAATGTTTTTTTCCCACTGATTCAATATCCTTTTCTCTTCTGTTATATCCCTGTTTCCTTCTCTCTTTTGCTCTCCCTCTCTTACTTTGTCCAAGGCGTATAGCTTGAGTGTGTGAGCGAAAGCTAATTTGGATATTTTCTCAAAGAAATTCAAGGGAACACACTAAGCTACCCTTTCTCCCGCCCACAGGAGAGTGCTCACCACCTTGACCATGCAGCTCATTGTCACCTTTGGACTGGCCGCCATGTTCGTGCGGGTGCCCTCGTTCAGCGTCTACGCCGAAAACAACTTAAGGACATTCGGGTTCTCCTTAGGCGTGATGTGCGCCATGATGCTCGCCCTCGTCCACAGTGGCAACCTGAGGAAGAAGTCGCCGGATAAGTACATAGTGCTGCTCGTGGTCGCATCTGCGAGGCCTACATGCTCGGGGACATGAGCTATTGCAAGGAGGCCCTTGACGTGACCATTGCGCTCACCATGGTGGTGGTGTTGATGGGCCTCTCTGTCTTGGCTTCCTGGGTAAGGTGGTGGTGGAGGGAAATGGAGGGACGGAAGAAGGGAGTGATGGAGAGGGAAGGAGGGAGGGATGTTTGTGGGCGGAAAGAAAGAGGGATACATTCCAAGTATGACTCTTTTCTCTTTTTAGGTGAGAAGCTGGTGGTGGAGGGAAATAGAGGAAGGGAAAGGAGGGAAAGGTGGAGAGCTAGATAGAAGAGAGCGAAGAGGATGGGAATAATGGGGAAAAGAAGAAAGGTAGGGGAGGTTAGGAAGAAGTGGGAGAAGGGAACTAAATAGCTTTCCCTCCGTCTCATCCCCCTCTCTGTATTTTTTTTTCTCTCTCTCTGTCATGTCTCTCTTTTTCTCTTTTACATTCTCTCCTCTCTATCCCCTCTCTGCCCCTTCCCCTCTTTATCTCTCTCTTTGACATATCAACCCTTCCCTCTCTGTCTGCTTGCCTCATACGGATCCTAAGACCGGTAATACCTTATTAAATATGCTCCTTTGCATGGAAATAAAGACAGGACGTTTTTTTAAGTACATACAGATGAGCACAAGAAGCATAAAGTACATATATTGGGTCAGCGCATATTTTTGAGCTGCCATTGTGGTGTTTTCGTAAAATTGTATTGTTTTTTGTTAAGAAAACGCAAAAGGGCGGAGGGTACCCACTTCACACCTATGACCCCGGCAGTTGCCTTCCTCCTTCAGCGACGCAGGTGTTCACTTTGTTTTCACTTTAGACACTTGGCACCCAAAGTGTCGGGTCTCTGATGGGGTTTCACATATACCTCAATAAGTCGCTAAGCCAAGACCCCTTTCATTCCCCAACACTAAGGCCAACCTCTTACATTCATATCTGATGGCTAACAGTGGGCGAACCTCACAACACCTAACCCCTTACATTGAGTTTATTCTCGCTATGGTGGTGACTCCTTTGACTTCATTGTATAATACTAATATTGTTTTTCATGTTTTACTTGTGCAATTTTACTAGTGACAGTAAAGGCAATGTAGTATATTACCACAAATTAATTAATATTAGTACTTTACTTATTCACATTTTACATGAATAATGCTTCCTTTTTTCAGAAACAGTTTTCATTAATAACTCTCTTTCTCTCTTTCCCTTCTCTTTCTCTCCCTTATTCTATCTGTTTATCTGTCTCTCCCAACAGGTCAAATACGACTTCACAATGCTGGCGATCTTCGTCGTCTTCAGAATGGCCGTCCCCCAGCTGATCTTCATCCCGATAGTCATTTGGTCAAACGCGATGATCAACATGAAGTACATTACCCTGTGGGCCGTCCTCTTCGTCTTCTGCCTGCTGATCGATATGCAGCGCATCAAAGGATGGAAACATAGATCCGCCCTTCCCCCGGATGAGTTGCTCGTGGCCTTCCACTTGCACCTCGACCTCATCCACGTCTCTATGTACATCCTCGCAATCCTTGACGGAACAATGATTATAGGATGATGGTAGATGGAAGGAAGAGAAAGGTGGGGGGGGGGAGGGCAATGAGGAAGGGGTTAGTGACTCTCTAGGAAGGGTTGGATTGTCGAAAGGTGTTTTCTTTAATGAATTGCTGTGCGTTATTTTGATTTAAGGATGTTATTTATGAGGGACATCCTTTGAAGGAAAAAAGGAAGGAACAGGCTAAGGCGGAAGTCAACCATTTAATTCATGACGAGAGAGAGTTCATGGAAAAGGAATCAAACATTTGATTTATTTTGAATGCGAGGATTTATGGGAAAGGAGTGGCAATGGAATGGGATTGTATGTTGATAGTGCAATGGCAATGTTTATTTATTATTTTTTTCCTTTTGTGTGTAAACAAGGAAAATGGACACATGGATATTAATGATGAATCCATACATGATTATCTGTTTGTTTCAACACTATACTTTATTTATGTACACATGCGTACCTTTATCGACTATTTTACTTGTATGTCTAAGATTTAGTCTTCAGCATAAATGTGTGATGTACTCGGCAATAAAACCATAAAGATACCTGGTTTTTACCTACATCCCCTGCAGTTCCCGAATCCTTGGAATGTTGGAATCCAAAGATTCCTCATACACATTAGATCTCCCTGCTCTCCTTAAGTGCTATACTTCATAATTCTAATAATATCGCCGAAATTTCCGTTATCCAAGCTTGCTTCCTTTCCCCACCACAAAGCTTTGCCTGGATCTGTAAAGAAAGAAAATTATGTCCCCTTTTAGGTCTCTACAAAAATGCCTTTTGGTCACTTACGACCGCCGTCTAAACAGAAAATTCTGTTGCATTATCGTGAAATATCAGCAATCTTTTGAAACAATGAATAATAGGTTGGTGGAGGATGAAGCAAGAGAAGAAAATTTCAATTCCCCAAAGAGGTGGATTTCTATGATTCCGCTCAGCCCACGATTCCTGTTCACGCTCCGCCAACTTTCCGTCGACCTCGAACTGGACCGAGCACCCAGATTGATTGACAGCGGTCGAGAGCAGCATGGTGGCCAACACTACGACTCAACCGGGAATGCTGGAGGAGAGGATGGAGAGGAAATGTTCAGAGATTGACGCAGAGACCCACTGAGAAGTCTTTTGGAGCTTGTATAGCTGTAGACTTGTTTATTTTGCGGCTGTCATCACCACTACCTCCACCATCACCATCATCATAACGCCATCACCACCATCTCATCATCACTCTATTCACAATCATCAATCGCTATCATCGTCGTCACCACCACCTCATCATCACCATCACGATCTTCATCATCATCGTCACATCATTACCATCATCATTATATCGCCATCGCCACCACCACCTCATCATCACCACCATCTTCATCATTAATTGTTATCATCATCGTCACCACCACTATCACTATCCCCATAGTTATTATCATTATTGTTATTATTTTTGTGATAATTATATTTTTAGTGGTAGTAGTAGCAGCTGTATCATTATCATTATCATAATTATCATTATTGTTGTTGTTGTTGTTAGTACTGTTACTGAGATTATCTCCGTCAAGAAGGTTTTGTTTTTTAGCAGAACTCAAATAGTTATGAACAAAAAAAAGTAACGACATTTTTACCAGAGGTGTCTCAGCCCAACTTAGATGCCATTGAATTTTGGTGATCTGGATCATGATCCGGATCCTGGACGGTTAGCAGGATAACTCAAAAAGTACATATTTTTATATCTCTTTATCTTACTCTCCCCCTATCTTTCTGTTGTTTTTTTTTTTTTTTTTTTTTTTCATGATCCGGATTCTGTTCAGATTAACTCATAAAATTATGAACAGAAATTTGAGTTTTTTTTATCAGAAGTATGTCTAAGCCCTACATGCTATTAAAGTGTGGGTGGTGATCCCGAAAGATAGAGAGAATGATTTTCAAAGGATTACTTAACAACGCGGGATAGAGATACGGGGTCGCAGCGTGCTCGAGAGAGGTGATTTGATGTAATTCTTCAATCATCAACAACCACAACGGCAAACACCGCTCGCTTAATAACCGCATCAGGACTTTCTGATGGCTAAGTACTATAAGCTAGGAGGGGCGCAAGGATCAGAGACGCTAGGAAGCGATGATGCCAAGAGATCGATAAGCCGTGAAGAACTAGGATGGGCGACCGCTGGGGTCTAACTGAAGGGACCTGTAGGTGGAAGCGAAGGGTCATCCGGTTATGCGAGCCGTCGGCGTCAGCCCCCTGATGTTGATGATGAAGAATTCAATAAAATCACCTCTCTAAGAGGCTGGGACACCCGTGTATCCTATCCCGCGTTGTTAAGTAATCCTTTTCGCCAATCATTGATCCTCATCTTTATCGGCCGAAAAACCACTACACTTTCATAGCACTGTAAGGGCTTAGATAAACAAGATCCCAAACTCAAATTTTCGTCATAATTTTAATGACGTCTCTTGAACAGAATCCGGATCATGAAAAAAAAAAAAAAAAAACAACAAAACTAGGGGAGAGTAGATAAAGAGAATAAAAATATGATTTGAGTTATCCTCCTAACGTCCAGGATTCATGTAAACACCAAAATTATTGCGCACAGTGTTGCTGGAACACTGACATAAACAGTTAAGCTCTGCCAATCCACACTCAAAAAAAAAAAATTTTTCGGAAAAAAAAAGAATTGCCTTTTTCCTGACTAACAGGAAAGTTTAATGCTAAAAACAAACTAAGACAGAGCAGATAATCTTCAGTACAGTAACTAACAAACAACAAAAAACACAATAATGATAATTATGATAATAGAATAAAAATCCACGAAAGCTGACATAAATAATAATACACTAAAAATATAATTATCCAAAATAATACATAATGATAATACTATGGGGATAGTGATAGTGGTGGTGAGATGATGATAACATCTAATGCATGAGATAGCGACTCGCGTAAGATGAATGAAGAGTGGTGGTGGCGATGGCGATATACATGATGATGGTAAAATAGATAGTAGATGATGATGAAGATCGTGAAATACAAGAGATGAATAAAAAAGATAAAAAGAGGTGAAGTGTGACAAAAACGATGATAGCGAAAATATAAAACAAGAATAGATTTTGATGAATAAAGAGATGAAAAAAATAAGATAGAGATGGTGGTAGAATGAAGAACGTTATGATGATGGACTGAATAGAAGTGAGAAAAGAGTAGTGGATGATGACAGCGTAGAAATAAACAAGTCTACAACAAGAAATATACCACAGCTCCAAAGACTAATAAAATAAAAAAAAAGTGAGAGATATCTCTGAAAAAAGATCAATCTCTGCAATAATTAACAAAACTAAACTACACAATCCTCTTAAAATACACCGGACATTCCGAAAGTTGAGTCGTAGTGTTGGCCACATGCTAAGAAATCCTCGACGCTGTCCATCAATCTGGGTGCTCGTCCAGTTCGAGGTCGCCGGAAAGTTGGC
>NW_020870204.1:1710371-1712871 GCF_003789085.1 Penaeus vannamei | reverse complement strand
CCCAGTATACAGTTCATTTTTCTCATATTCTATGCAAATACAATTCAGCCAGAATAAATTTCTTGAAGAGTTAAAAGGTTCTTTATCTTTCCTCTATATCTCAAAGAAAGAAAAAAAAAAAAAAAAAAAAAGCATTAACAGAACCAATTAGAAATCTGGTGTCTAATAAGCTTACAAAAACAGACAAGTGTTTTCTTTTAATTATATGGGAAAATAAAACATTTTTAAAGAATAACGTTTCTTTATCGTTGCAGCTAGTGCTTATATGGACGGAGTCTTCATCACGACAATATGGTCTATTGATCACTTGATGCATATTTTTCTCAGGAACCCCATTATTGATACTCTTTCCCTACATGCAACAAGTTAATGATGCTGAGTATACACGAAGAATAACAATTGTCACACTTTACATCCGGTCTTAAATCATAAGCATACACAAGAAGTTAAGTGCATTCATTCATAACAATTTTTTCATTTAAACTTTAAGTCTTCCGTAAATAAACCCACAAAAACTACGAAATAAAGATTCACCAATCAAGATATATCACTATTCATATGATAATTTTCTAGATTTTGAGGGGTTTTACAACACATTTTAGACACATGTCTTGCAAACTACAATGCAATTGCTGTAGCACTATCTGCAAACTTAAGAAATATTTATATACTTATACCTATCAAAAATCTACATGAACATTTATAAGAATAAGCACAATAGTTATCACTGCAAATAGTCTAATAAAGCCGCATTGATAAAACTGGTACCACTATTCTGAATTTAAAAATCTAGTAATAGGTACAAGTATCCTATAAAGAAAAAATATATCACTAACATATTCAAGTATATATTTATAGATTCTGTGAGATTAATCTGTTTAAAAGAATAATTTGAATTAAATATCTACACTGAATCAATTATTGTCTTCTCTTTGTCCAGTCATTTCTATCATCACCAAAGACTGTCACTATATTTATCGACAATCTTTGTCACTTTTATCCCAGCAATCCAGTTGAATTTATTGCTCTCCTTGGGTGAACAGAAAAACACAGTCATGCTGACTTTCCTAACTTTACACTGTCCAATGACAGTTTAGTCATTGTTATCTAGTTGCCTTCCAGTTGAAATAAGCTAGTAGTGGTAGCTAATATTGCATGGGTGCTCTTTATCAGTAGTATGGGTCTTGAAGATATTGAAATTTGTGTTAGACAACTTCATGCTTTATCCAACCTTTTAGATGTAGCCTTCCATCTATATTCCTGAATGCCATACTCATCACAGTGGCAATTTTTTTTGCAAGCACCATGTGACAACATATCAGGCTGGTAATCTCCTGGTTTGAGAAACTGAGGATGCCCACTTGTAATTTTGTTAATGATGATATCACTGATGCTGATGTGTATCCTCTATCTTATCTTTATACATTTCTATCACACTGTTCCTTCTAGAACAAGAAATTAACTAAATCTCTTAAAATTGTTCTAATACTGTATTGTTCTCTTCCTGATTATAAATAATCTAAACTAAATGACTAGTGAATCTGACTTATTCCAAGAAACAAAATAAAAATTAACCTCTATACATGGAATTGAATTCATCAGTTTAGTTCAGTCAAATGAGATTTGTAACAGATAATGTGTAGTATTTTATTATCTTATATTGACTGTGATTACCTACAGTATGCATTTGTCATTAATATACTTTCTATCAGGCACCATAACATGGGCAAACAATCAGCTGACACAATTCTACACGATATTTTTTTTTTTAGTAACTGAACTAAAAATGGCAACAAATCACTTGTCAAATCTATATCTGACTACATATCCCATATAACTTATCAATATGGTGTATTCAGCTCTGCAAATCATTTGGAGGAAGAAATTAATACAACTGACTAGAACAATAAAATACCTATCATAAACTAATATAACAGATTCATATCCTTTGAAAATTAATGTGAATGTTCTATTCACACACCATTGTGGCAAAAAAATCTTTTGCATAAGATCCATCAGCTTTTACTTTCACTGGCCCTAAAAAAATCAAATTCATCATCTTTATACTAATATATACGGTTAGACTATTACATATTTTGCTTAAAACTTAAACTAAAGTTATGGCCATGCTAAAGAGATCACCTGCTCAAACAAGCAATGCAATATAGGCAAAAACTAACAACAAAATATAATAAAAGCTCCTTGGGGGAGCCATCAGATAGATTGTATTAGTCCTGGGTGTTATAATTTTAGATTACAAACTGTTTATAATGCATTTCAATGATGATAATTTTATATAAAGCATGAGAACATACAATATGAGAGTATATTCCAGATTCTGCTTGATAGTAAATTTGATAAAAAGCCATTCCTTCAATTAATCCCTCTGCAGCAGACATGTTACAATATAAGCCTCACAGGTGGGGATATTTTTGACAAATCCAAATTTCTAGAAAACATATGAGGATATGTGCATCCAAAGATGTTTTCAGGCTTACTG
>NW_020870204.1:1690371-1702871 GCF_003789085.1 Penaeus vannamei | reverse complement strand
AAAACACGAGAGTAAATCCATACCTGTCTCCTGTCTCATTAGCAATTTCCGCTGCCTTCTGTAGATTATTACAATAACAATAAACACGGACTAGGGACAGATGATCTCGAGCAGCTTCATAAAACTGCAGTGCCGTCTCCATTTCGCCAGTTGATTCTAGATACTGAGCCCACCACCTTCTCAAAGACCTTTAAAAAAATTCAGTTTCATGAAAAATAAAAGGGAATACAGTTCCTTATTCTATGTTATGGTTTATATATTTACATTCATATGTTGAGAAAGTCTGTAGATACTAAATCATCATCAAAAGCTTATTATCGATATTCAAAAGATGGCTTCTAGTAACAAATATCATGATCAACAATTACAAATTCTATAAGGAAGAAAAAATGCTTACTTGTCTTTAGTATGCATGATATAATCCTCTAGTGTTGGGAGTTCATCGAACAGCATCCTTGGTACTTCAAACCTATGAGTATCAGATTTCTCATAGTGACTGATGGCACCACTGAAGTCTCCTAAAGTAAAATAATCAGAAAAACCTTTGATAAGTATCCGCATACTCACATAATGTAGGCACAACCTATCTAACAAAGAGAATAAGAAATACTCACCCACCATTTGTTTCCACCCATTTGTTACATCATACCTTACAATCTAATTAATTTGCAAATATCTGATTCACTATCAAATTCATTGGCACACACATTACCTTTACTCTCTAAGTGCTTGGCATAATTATAATGCGTTGATCTCAAGTGAATCCTGTCATTCTCATTGGCCGTCTCCAAAGCCTTTGACCAAATGCCACCATCTTGGTACATGCGATTCACAAGATCATGGCGGCCACACCCACGATAAAGCTGCTCAGCCTCTTCCTTTGATGTTAAAAATGAAATATCAGAAGTATAATATTATTAGAATTATGACCTGGGGGAGTGCAGAAAAGTATTGACAATTCCTTAATTTAAATGCTCAGAATTAAAGTCTCTGGATTATCCTTTTTGACAACAAGATCCCCCCTAAAAATATTAAGGTTCACAACAAACCAAGAGCATTTGGCCCTTTAATGGATGATACAGAATTTGTATACATAAAGGGGAGTCTCCCTTGACCAAAAATCCATTCAAGCCAGTATCCTACCTATGCCCATGCCAGGAGGACAAGAATAAATGCCAAGTCCACAGTGTTTTTTTGTTTTTTGAGTGTCTTTACATGTAGATGACTCAACAAGTGCTTACTTACAAAGAGTCTATTTTATTTTTTTATTGTTATTAGTATTATTAATAACATTAAAATAATAATATTATCAATATCAATAATAGCAACATTTGCTCGAAAACTTAAAGGAAGTGGAAATCCCATGAAGTTACATAGGTCTTCTAATTGCCTCTATGGTGGCTAAACACTTGTGGAGCCATCAATGCAAATAAAATTCACAAAAGAAAGCTGCAGTCAACAGTACATATACCCAGTAGCAATGGATTAAGGACCAGGACCAATCTGGCATGGGAAACAAGTTGACTGCAATAACACCATGTAAACATCATCATATTCTTAAAGTAAAGAGAACATTGGTAGTTTTGATGAAAGCTACATACAAATTTATAAACTCTCAATAGACTACTCACGACCATATTCAGCTGCAGTGCCAGCATGGCCACTCTTGCATCAAGCTGAGGTTCCTTCATGGCTTGCCTGAGAGCTCTAGCACCACGAGCATGACCCATGTTGCCAAGACACAAGGCAGCGACATCTAAACGCTTTGTTTTAACACACATTCTAGCCATGTTTTCCCATACCGTTTCACTGGTTTTGGATTAGAGAAAAAATTACAAGTTTAATATTCTCTTTAAATCAATTAATAGGCTAATAATGAAACATGAGAAGTAAGATTCTTATTCCAGCTGATCTTTCAAAATTCAAATATGTCAAAAAGAGAATGAAACCAATATTGGACTACATAAAGAATACTTATGCTTCAGTGTCAACCAACCTTTTGATTGTTTTGATAGCTTTAAATGCATCATCCATATTTCCCATTGACAGATAGAAGGAGAAGTTAAGCATCGCTTCCTTCGTTGGCTTATCACAGCTCTCCAAGCCTACAAAGTCCCGCATTACCTTTTGCGTCACTAATTTGGCTTTCGTGTCAGACTGAAAGATGAAGAGGATGAGGTTGAAGCAACTGTTACATTTCAATTTGGATTATGAATCCATAAAAGACATGACCCTCCCCCCATAAAAAAAGGAAATTATGTAAATGAAGACCATAACTTAATTTACAATTCAAGCTTATAAAATTATGTAAAAATACAACATCTAACCTCTATGAAAAATGCACCTTAGTCAACAATTATAATAATACTTCAGATAAGTTATCTTCGACATCTTCACAGGACTGATTTAAAGAAAATAAAAAACTTGGTTAGCAATACTACCATACCTTTTTGTCAACAGTACTTTCATTCAGCAGATACAGAAATGGGACTTGCACGCCGAGAAGTCTAGAGTAAGTTGGAGTAAGAGGGAAGGCATCTTGAACAATAGCCCCATGGTCAGGACTAACAAACAGAGACACCAACATGATTGCAGGCTGTAAAGAGAGAGAGAGAAAAGTTTTAATCAATGACTTTTCCTAAAAAAAAAAAAAAAAAAAAATGATAATTGCTTCCTTTAATGGAAATGAAAATCAGGTCTTAATCTCTGTAGTGGAAGCAGCAATGCATAACTTAATTAGCAGTGAACCTGATAAAATATAGATATGTACATCTGATTTCCAATGGCACTAACCCTTTCTTCCTTATCTGCAGCCAAGTAATTATCTCTTTGCTTTTTCTTGCTATGAAGGGACTTAGCTTCACACACAAGTAGCCGAGGATCTTCAAGGTCCCACATGTGAGACATCACAAAGCGACCCCCAACTTCTCTGGCTGTCTCACGCTTGGCCCTGTATCATAAGTGATCAATATTCAGGACATGCTACATATAAATACACACATATATTTCTTTCACTTCATTCTTTCTTACTCAATCACAGTCTTACCTATCTTGGCCTCCACCATACTTGGAACTTGTACTCTCTGCAGAGTTTGGAGGTGCTGTCCCATCGTTATCATCGTCTTCAGATCGTCCAGACGCAAAATTGAAGTACGTAATATTGTCATTCTCTATATCCCAGATGTATAATTTTGGATCAGGAAGCAGGGAGGTTTGAGCTACAGCAATAGAGACTCTTGTACCACTACAGTTACATCTTGCTGAGATAACTTCCCCAAAGTCCTTGATGGCATCACTCAAATGTTTGCCTTGCGTGTGTTGTTTTGCCTCCCTGAGAGCAATATTCTAGATTAAACAGGATAACGTCCATATAATTAAGGATCTAGAAATGAAAATCATCTCTTGCCAGCCATCAACTTATCTGCCAGCAAGAAACTCCACGCTTCCATTTCTCCTCCAGCTAGCATTATCCATTTGTGCATGTGAAAATACAGCAACAACATTACCCTCTGGCATCATACCAAAAACAAAATACTTAAGCACCAAGTGATGTCTGCCTGAGCCCTTATCCCTTCCTGATGATGCCAGCATTTCCTGTAGCATATACTTTTTTCAAACACCTGCTGCTACACATATCACAGACAGCAGCTACTTTTTCCTGATCTGTCAGATTGCTGCAGCTCATTCTTTGCAGTCTGAGTAGAGTTACAAGGCCTTAAAATTTTGCTCAAGAAAAAGCTGGGAAACTATAACCTTAGCTGGAAAGCTCCTTGCTTTTTGCTAGTTTTAAGTTAGCATTTAAGACTTTATTGCAGTATATATCTACAAATATGAATCAGTTAGAAATGAAGACATGTAAATCAAATAATTATTATTACCTTCTAGATAAGTCCCATAACTTGATAATCCCTTGGATTGTGGCGACCACAAGGAAATTACCACAAGGCAAGGCCCTCATTATCTGCGAAACTCAGTGTCTGCTTTATTGTTCCCTGTATAGATCGTACTTGGACATTTGCACCCTCTATGGAATATATGCTGGCTTCATGTAACACAGCACTCTCTGCTTCACATGTAAAAGAACCTGTAATAAACAACAAAATTCAGAGAAAAATCATACAATGAATTTGTTAAAGTTGCCCTACTATTATTACTAATGATACTATCATAATAATTTTCATCCTTTTCATTATCATCATCATTAGTAGTAGTAGTATCACTGTCATTGTCATTACCATTATCATACTAAATTTATTATCATTATCAGCATCATTTTCTTTAGCATTTACTATTTTCATATTTATCATTATCTTTTTCATCTTCATCATTATTACTATTAAAACCATAATCATTATTTTCATCATTATATTCATCATTTGCTTACACAGGCAAAATACTTGGTAAAAAACAAATAAATAAATATATCATGCATTTCCCAGTATCTTCAATATTCTAACTGCTTCAAGGATGTTTACATATTCAAGGCTGAATACTAACCTACAACTCTTAGGTGTGTAGCATCTGATGTAATTTCATATATAACCATTTTCTTCATATTCCATATCAAGAGGTGATCCACGGTGTTGTGAACACCTCTGACTTGTATGTCTGCACGGAATTCCAAATGGTTGTCTGCTGAGAAAACATCAACTGACAGCTGAGTTGGTGATTCCTGAACAACACATACCTGGAGAGCAATTGCAGAGAAAAATAGTTGTTAATGACTGCACTAAGAACATCATGTAGACCTATGAGACATTATTGATATGATTTGTAAGTAACTCAAGAATACTCATTTTTTACAATAATTTCTGTCCTGACTTGCCTGATCACGGTAACTTGCTACCATGTTCTGCTCGTTGAGTATGTACACATCTCTGACAGTGTCAACAGCCAGCAGATTTTGAGCCGAGCCCCATGAAACCTAGTAAAAAAAACAAAAACAACATAAATACTGATACAAACAGACACCAAAAATAAAGGAAGTATCATTCTATACTATAATCAATTTCACAAGATAGCAGGAGATATAGCTAAAGGTAGACTATGTGTATCCTTTATGCATATACACTTCTAACAATAAACACAAACAAAGGAATGTATAAACATATCTAAAAAGAAGCACTGACACGACACAAACAGAATATTTTTTCTTTTTTATTATACATCCCAATAAAAATCTTGATTATTGTATAAAATCCTTCAAACAAATATGCTATCATACAAACACAAACTTTGTCACTTTATACTATCAATTAAACAGAACAATATGCATAAAAAAAACATGCTTGTATACCCTTTTCACTGCTCCTGATAAGATGGATGGGCTTTGCAGCTTCCAGTCTTTCTCCGGATCTCGTGAGTAGTCATTGTTTTTTAGCTTTTGTTCTTCATATTTCCACATGGCCACGCTCCCCATATTTGTGCCTCCACATAATATTTCTGAAATGCAATATGAGTCAGTTATCAAAAAAGAAAGAAAAAAAATCAATGTTCCTTATATCTGTATCTAATGAAAATTCATCTTAAAAATATATCTACAAAACAATCTTTATCTATCTGCGTACCTCTCTCTCACTCAATTCATAAATCATAATACCCTAAAATAACTCACTTTTGTTTTCTGAATAACTGAGGCACATCATGTACTCTTGGTCCCGATAACTGAAACCGTGCAAACTTAGTACATAATTATCTCCCGAGTCGAGGTTCCACAGACGCACATTGTTGTCTCCAGTTGATACAGCCAGCAGTCCTGTTCCAGCCCATGTCACCTGGATATCATTTGTCCTGCCACTCAGTTTAACCTGAAAATAAATAGGAATAATAATGTATAAGTAAATAAGGTTAAAGCAAATCATCTAAAAAAAAACAAAATAAATATTTTATTTTAACAATTATAAGATCACCTCAACAAAAATGCCCTTATAATCTGTAACCTTTGTAAAAAAAAAAAAAAACATTTGAATTTAACAATTATAAGATCTAAAATTATACCAGCCATATATTTGTCTCTACTGTAAGAATCTGTACAGAACACCAATGCTCCTTTACCTTATTGATTTCAGTAACTGCTCCATCAATAGCCACAGAGAACTGCCCAAGAACCATTCCTTCAGTAATAACCACAAGCAAATTACGCGATTCATGATGCAGGAGGCGCTTAATGCCCCCATCTGCCTGTAGAACCTCCACACAGTTCCCGGACCATGACATAATACTGTTCAGCAATAAAAGGCAGTAATAATTCCAAGTTGTTTATTCTATCTAATATTCAAAAATAGCAAAGAAGATAAATTAATTATGGCCATAATGAATATTTGGAATATTGCACTGATTATGAAAGAGATAATAATGGTAATTATAATCATACTGAAAATGATTTCCCCTTTCATAGGCATACTACTAAATAAGGTTATTCCTCATGTTACAGTTTTACAACTCTCTCACTGTTAAGTAAAGGGAATTCCAATCATTTGAAAGTTAGTTCAAAACATAAATCTTTCTTTCTGTCAAGTAATCCTTAAAAAAAAAAAAAAAGGACAAGCAAACCATCACACAAACAACAAAAATGACCCAAGAAAGAAATTGAGATTCTCCAATTGCTTCCCAGCCCAAGGCCTTTGTGCCAGTGCCTCAGGAACCAAACTAAAGATGTCAAGGGCTCTTTCGTCTCCACTCACAGCAGCCCGGGCAAGACCACTGGAAGGTGATTGAGGAAGCTGCTAAATACGGCTCTATACAAAAATAATAATAATAATAATAAAACAAGAAAAAGAGAAAAAAATGTTGGAAAACTTTTTCCTGTGACCTTAAACATCCTACGTAACTGTAATATGGAAATATTTGATCTGATTTAAAAGATGCTGACTTGGCACTCAAGATAAAACTCTGCATCTTATCTCACCTAATGTCACAAGCATCCTTCCAAGCTAAGAAAAACTCCCCTGATCAAAATAACTAAATCATTCTACATGTGCAAGAAAATAAAGTAAAACCATTCACTCTGTTCCAGAAACTTCATTTTGCCTATATCATATGTGTATTTCTTTTAATGTAAGATTAACTATATAAATGCAAGACCTGCAATGGAGTGTTTCTAATCTTATTGACTTTTCATGGTGCAGCTATGTTTCCTTGCTTATCTTTATAAATGGTTATGTCAATATTATCAAGAAGGGTTAAACGATTCTTTGATTCAACTGACATTAAAATTGATAATAAACTCTACCTCTCCCATTTTGCTGTTATTTTCTCCTTCACTTAATTAACATACTATTATTATAAATGTCTACAAGAACCACAAAAAAAATCCAAAATACCCTGGTACAGGAATAAGACACTTACAAAACAACAACAAACAACAAAGAATTGAAAAAAATTACTTGATATCTAGAGATGGTAGTTGGGTTGCCACGGTAACCCTGAAGACGATCTGTGCCAGTGGGTCCTTGAGCTCATGAGTAAACACTGTCTGCAGATTGCCTGATGTGTCCACTCTCCAGCCTACCAAAGATCCTGACTGAAAATTATTAAAGAAAATGGGAAATAATAAAATTATTTGAAAAAAGAGAAAGAATAAGTTATTTCAATTTAACTACATAGAATCATCATTATCATCATCAAAATATCAATAACCTTAATAATGATGATCATCATCATGAAGATCATGATGAAAATAACAATAACAGTAGTAATAACAATCATAACATTACTCATGAGAATTTTTAAAACAGGTCAAACAATTTCAATAATTTTAATATGACTCCCTTTACTATTATTACTAATGCTTGCTCAAATAATATATTAAAAAATCTAAGTCACTACATAAATCTCACACAACTCCTCCAACCCTTAGAAACTCACTGCATCTGCTGACACTAGTCTGGCTCCCGCTGCACTGAAGCAAAGTATGGATATAGGTGCGCGGTGCAAACTCTGAATTTCATGGAACTCATGCTCATGGTCATTCCAGAGGTAGAGTTCTCCTGTCTCCCATCCGATGGCAAGAATGCGCTTGCTTGGATGCCAGGTCACAGATGTCACCTGGGCTGTAGGATGGGGCGGGATGTCCACCTCATCACATAGCTTGCCCTGGTCAGAGGAGGCACGTTTACAAGTATATACTAGGTACAATGCAAATTTGCTATATATCAATACAGCTTGTATGTAAAAGCAAAGTCATTCTCTTTCTTTCTCACTCGTTCTCTCTCTCTCTCAACTTCATGAACATTAAAGAAAATAGTATCAATGAATCACTGGTACTTGTCGTATATACAGTCCATGAATTGTAAAATTGCAATCACATTATTAGCTAGGAACTGCAAGGAATACACCCTGTATATTTCATGCCTGTCCTCCAATATTAAAGATAATATTGTTGCTATAGTTGCTCTAAACTGAATGAAACTACTCTATATGGTTAACCCACATACTCAAAAGAATCATCAATATTGTGTAAGCAGGGCAAACCTCTCTATAAGATTTACCTAAATATGCAACAAAAAATATGAACTTTCCAATCAAACATCATGTCCATTACACATCTGCTTAATCTTATCAATCATACATTTAACTTCACATAAAGACAAAAGTATGACTAAACATGTACCAGAAACATACTTTCATGCACATAGATTATACACACATTTACATCTACAATTACATAAAGGCCATACCTGGAATAGAATACATTGTTTAAAAATTAGTAATGAACTATAAAAAATTCAGATCAAAAGTGTGATGTATCTGATATAGGTTATTCATTAACATTATATCTTTATTCTATTTTTGTATACAAATTTCATCCTTAAATGGATTTAAATTTAAAATTTAATCATTAGCTGCTTGTTAAAAGCAAGTTCAATCAAAATATAGAAATCTGAGGCACACAATTGAAAATGACAAGACAGGTATGCCAGAAAAAAGTTAAAATTCAAACAAAACACCAAAATCTTTACCTCCCCTGTGTACACATTGACTGCTCCCCCTTTTTCTTCGCTAAAGGAAGCTACAGCGAGACAGGTTGCCTGAGGATGCCATGCTATCTGGGTGTTGATTGCATTACTAACTGGACTTTCTACTATGCAGTCAAAATACAGCGACATATTTTACCTGTAAATTTGCAGGTAGGGAAAGCTAGGTTATCATAGTTATAAAAACCTGAAATATCATGATTACTAACTGACAGGGAAATGCAATCATATACAGTAAGTTAAACAATAATATAATGCATCATAAGATTCCATCTACTGGAAAAAAGAAAAAAAAAGAAAAAAAAGAAAAAATTGCAACTGTGGTATACTACTCTCACATCTTAGCCAAGCGCCTCTTCTATAAAAGGAAGAATTTTTCAACTACTTCTTTATGTGGCTATGTACAGTAAAATACTTTTCTCCATATATACAAACCTGACAGCAAAAAAAAAAAAAAAAAAAAAAAAAAAAAAGAAGAAAAGCATATCATATCAAGTTATTGCAAGAGCTATTACTGATTCTTTTGATGGATACAGCAAAGGAATACACAATTCATAAACCATTTACCTTTGAAAAAATTGAAAATGTGAAAATTGGGTCTTTCTCTATTTTCACTATTCACGTGCTAATTGAATTCTAACAAGTAAACAGTAATCAAATGTATGCCTAAGGCAGTAAAATCATTCTATCACTATCAATAAAAAAATGTATTTTTTATTTTCATCTCAGAAAAAAATGTAAAGTATCTCTTTTTAGCATGCAAATATATCCATAAGACATTCCACAATGCAACATATCTGCAAATCATTTCACATTGACATATATACAGAGTGAATTATACATAGTAATATTCAGAAGTTATAGCTAGAAAACCAATATCAAATCAAAATAAAGAAATATGTAGAAAATCTTTAACTCATATGAAAGAGCCATAGAACTTAATTCTGATAAGAGTCCAATCTAATCTGGCAACAGCCTGATATTCCCTTTCAATCATCAAATCTTACTAAGCATTTTCTTTTCAGTAAATTACTTTTTTTTACATTAAATATCAAAACATTTTTTTGAAAAACTGAACTGTCTGAAAAGCATCATAAAATCTTTGAAGAGGAGCTGTTCTTATAAAAGTTAATACTAACCCTGCAAACCAAGTAACCCATTCATGACATATGAAGTCCTACAGCATCATGGCAAAAGATTTTGCAATGGCAACAAAACTTTCTCATGCATATTCAAGCATGATGTACAGTCATCAAACAAGGACTAGTCCAGCATATTAGGCTAGCCTCTGCTGAAGCACAATTGCTTCTGGTATATTTGGTTAACAGACATTGATTACAAGTCCACAGATATAAAATTTGATGGAATTTAAGGTGCAAATGAGAAAACTACCTAATCCTATTCTGGACAATTCCTACAGTCTTATGTTTCATTAAGTAAATAAAAGTAATTATTTGGAATTCCTTAGCATAACCGATCGTGACAATTTTGGTATCAATGGATTCCTCTCTCCTTATTATCCATATATATCAGTTATGCTACGTACATTGCCAGACATAGCAAGTAAATGAGAAGACTGTAGATGGACAATACAAATCCTAAGCAATACACATGTGGTGGATTCTTTATAATCCAGGGTGTGTGCTGGGGGCCCTTGCATTTCACTATATATCGAATGACTCCCTGTGTATTATTCATATTGGTAATAATATGGAAATCATTGCATATACACCCCTAAACCACCATATTCTTGGCCATGAAAGGTACCAGGGAAATTGCAGTGTAAAATGTAAATGATATGCACAAAATCAGTCACTACATTTTCTGGAGGGTAGCTGCACCACCCAGGGAAACATAGAATCCTCCGCGTATTCATGCCAGGAGAGAGCATACAACCACCATGTGGGAGCAGCATGCCAAGTCTGTCCGACACTCTCTCCTGCTGTGAATGTGAGGAGGATTCTTTGTTTTCCTGGGTATGGGTTGGGTGTTGCATTAGACAACATAGTGACTGATTCTGCGCATACTATTTCAATAGAAAATTACCTTTCAGGTACTTTTCGGGTTGGCATTCCCTTGTACCATTCATGGGGTCAGGGCCAAGATTGTGGGTATAGGGGGAGTTTCCGTGGGACAATTTCTATTTATTTTGGTAGTAGAGAGTGAGAGGAATCCATCGATAACCAATATCGTTGTGACCAGTCATGCGAAGGATTTCCGAATATTTACCTAATTAAACCAAGTATGCTGTAAGAACACTCAGAAATAAAAATGTGTAAGGGTTGAGTTTCAATAAATTTATGAATTCGCATGAACTTTATCATTCATAATATTTAGTCAGACTTAGGGAATAGTTCCAGTTCCACACAGCCTTCTATTAGAGGGAGTATTTTACATTTATTGGGCAGAATGAACGAAAATAAGGAACTTTTCTTAGCACTAGCTTCAAAATAATGTAATCCCATCCATTGATAATCAAACTGCGGTCACAGCAGAATAAAAATTCAAACTGTCACACATCAAGCCTTACCAGAA
Source organism: Penaeus vannamei (assembly GCF_003789085.1). Lineage (NCBI taxonomy): Eukaryota > Metazoa > Arthropoda > Malacostraca > Decapoda > Penaeidae > Penaeus > Penaeus vannamei. Next base: position 1,691,361 of record NW_020870204.1, on the reverse strand, counting down.
CTACAACTCCCACAATAACTACACTGAAACCAATCGATATAAAACTCTCACGAGAATCAGAATTAACTACACAACCTCTAATTCACTCCACCAGTTCCTGTCACCTCACCAACCTCTGAAAAAAGGCCGAAATTCACACAGGAGGGAGATCGCTTCTCCCGATCGACATGGTCCGAGTTGTTTGTTGATGGAATGTTGACATAAACATTCTACAAGAGAGACAACTTTCTAAAGACGTGTTATTGTTCTTATCTATTACTTAACTTTTGTTTCTAAAATAATTTTAGATTATTTTGTCATCTTAAAGCTTGAGTAAATATTCAGATAACGTATTGTCTGTCAACTAACTGATGCTCCTGTTTATTTTTTTATGTATGTTGTTCCTAGGCAGTTGCTTATCACAATCCCAATTTCTGAATGTAATTGACTAATCTCTTTTACCTATTTTCATCACAAAAATGTTGATATTTATATTAGCTAATAATATGTATATAAACGAATAACCATCAGATATACTCCAGCTGGTAACCATGGCAACGGTGTAAACATTCCCGAGCATGAGTGCATTGTAAAGTCTACGGAGAGTATCAAACAGCGCACTCATCATGACTGCCAGAATAGCATATTGTTCGGACATGGATAAGTCCGTCCTTGCAAACAATTTCGAGAAAAGAGGATGGATACAAGTGAATCCAGACGACGAATGGAATTTCTATTGGTGAGGAATTCCCACAATTATGTACGTCGATGTAATTAAAATATCTAAGTAAAATCAAACGTATTTCTTCAATAGCTTCAACTCATGATGATCATATAGTAAGTTAAGCAAAAAGGAATTATGCAAAGCTGTAAAAATTTTGCGCTATGCTGCATAGAACCCATCAATATTGCACATCATGTCTAGTGTTTGCTGTAACTGTCTAACATATTTTTTCTTCTTTTTTACCAAAAGATATTTATTTATTAATTATTATTATTATTATTATTATT
>NW_020870204.1:1670371-1687871 GCF_003789085.1 Penaeus vannamei | reverse complement strand
ATCAGGAGTACTCTTTTTAACCTTATCAGCTGACACTTAGTACTTGTGCATACATATGAATTGTATTTTTGAAACTTCAGCGTGATATTTTGTATTGTATTTATTGTAATTTGGTGCATTTATCACCACTTTTTTCTTTTTTCCTTTTTTTTCCTCACAAGAGACTTAACGATTCGAAGTCAGGGTGAGTTGCCAGTTCTCACTTTTTTGAGATTGGGCCAATAATGTTAGGTCAGTTGGTTAATGATTCTTTTAATAAGAATATAATCAACCATATGGTAAAAAAAGACCTTTTCTGTTGTAAAAGCGTTGTATGCCCTTGATTTTTTTTTTTTTTAAGTTAAGGCCACAGCATTTTTTTTTTCTTGAATAGGGGGCCCGCCGACATTTATTTCCAAGAAAAAAAAGAAAAAAAATGAATATCCCGATTTTTTGTCTATGATTCATTGTGTATGGTATTGTTTCTCCCGTCCCCAAAACAAAAATGAAAAATGTTTCGTGGAAATACCTTGCGTCATGTGTCATGTCATGTCTATTGCCTATCGTGTCCGTGGTCGGTGGTCACTTCAAATCAGTCCAGGCGTATTTCGCAATATGTACGGAGAGACTGCGGACTAGGATGTAAACACTCACATTCAGACATCAAAACAAGAATGGCCATGGCGAGTGGTGCGCAAAATACCACTGTACATATAAATTTTATTTTTTTAATGAATATTTTTGGTTTTGATTTCCAAAATAATAAATTCTGGTTGAAAGAATTCTTTTTATGTTCTAGTACGACAGAATTGTACTCCCTCCAGGTGGGGCTGGAACTGATACATTCCTTTATGTCTGATCTTTGGAAGGTATAAGGTACACTTGTCTTATTTTGGTGCTGGGGATTTTTTTTTTCTTTTTCTTTCCTCCCGCCGACTTTTCTTTATTACCAGACTTACCCGCTATTTAAGAATAAAAATTGCTGTGGCCTAACACGCTACGAACTAATGTTGACGAAATCGGAATATCAAATTTCAGAAAATTAGCGTTTGAGATTAAAAAAGAAGAAGAAGAGAGAACAAAATAAAACGGTATAAGTGAATAAAATAAAAAATGCAAGCTAAATATTTTCTTTATTTGAATATTTAAGTTTCGATATCACCTATACGAATAAAAAAAGCTTTAGAGCTCTAGTTTTAAAAAATTGAAAAGATACCACTTTCCCGCCAAAAAATCGTAAAAGCAATTTGAAAAGACGCGACTCATCAAGTAAACCAGAATATCGTGTTTCTGACTATCATTTTTTTTATCGATTATTTAGACAACAATCATAATAGTACAAGTGTCAACGCATTACCGATGCTTTATACGTTTGTCGGTTCGAAACAAAGCTGAGAATTAAGGAATGACAGCATATATATATATATATATATATATATATATATATATATATATTATATATATATATATATATATACATATATATATGTGTGTGTGTGTGTGTGTGTGTATGTGTGTGTGTGTGTGTGTGTGTGTGTGTATGTGTATGTGTATGTGTGTGTGTGTGTGTGTGTGTGTGTGTGTGTGTGTGTGTGTGTGTGTGTCTTTCTTTTTTCTATTTGATATTAAAAACAATGGAGGTTAATCAAAGAGCGAGACAAAGAATTCAATCCTAAAGATGAAACCTCACTGATGTCGAAAATATTCCCTTATTATCCTATGACCTCCTTTTCTCAATTGTGTATTTCCCATTTATCATCTTTATGTCACAATTTAACCATATATTTTGTCGATCGCAGGGCAGGTGCGCAAACGTGCCGCTCGCTCTTCAGTGTTGACAGTGGCTACAGGATGAATGACAATCAGTAAGTGATATCAACAGGAAATATCAAATAAAAATATTTGATATTTCTGTAGTTCTCTTTCTCTTGTCTCTGTTTCTTTCTCTCTCTTTTCTGTCTCCGTCTCTGCCTCTGTCTCTGTCTCTGTCTCTGTCTCTATCTCTGTCTCTGTCTCTGTCTCTGTCTCTGTCTCTGTCTCTCTCTCTCTCTCTCTCTCTCTCTCTCTCTCTCTCTCTCTCTCTCTCTCTCTCTCTCTCCTCCTCTTCCTCACTCCCCCTTTCCTCTATCAAATACTTTCGTTTCATAAAAAAGAAGAAAGTTCGAATCCTTTTTTTTATTTGAGACTCTTTTTCGCAATAAGTGATTTCATCAAGAAACCACTCTAATAAAGATTCAAATTATTTCGTTTCATAAGAAAAAAAGGTTCGAATCCCTTAATTTGTACTCAATACTCTTTTTTTTTCGCAGGATGATCAACCACTTCCCAACGCACACTACGAACTCACGCGAAAGGATCTCATGGTGAAGAACGTGAAGAGATACCGTCGAGAATTGGAACGTGAGGGTCGCCATTAGCAGCCAGGGATGCTACGGGTAAAGATTCTTCACTGTTTAAATATTGATATATATAACATCTAACAAAAATGGGGTCGAATACGCATTTTATCATAATAATTTACAACAGTAGAGCAACGTTATTGATCGTAAATCATGGCTTATATACGTGATCGCCACCAGGTCGTTACATACACCTGGACTTCCTCCCAACAACGTTCATGCTTCCCGCCGATTATAATCTTTTCGTCGAGGAATTTCGCCGGAACCCCAACACCACGTGGATCCTGAAGCCGGCCGGTCGGTCTCAAGGCGTAGGTTAGTTGCACGACCGCTTTACCGTCTCTCTTTTTTTTTGTTTGTCTGGTGTTTTTCTTTGCTTGTCCATTCGTTTGAGTTTGACTATTTTAGAAGAGCATTTCCTAACCCCAGGGTGATTTATTTCCCCCGGGGTACATAGTTTACTAAAATATTCGTCCTCAGAAGAAAAGAAATAGAAATTGTGTGATAATAAAAACGTTTATAACAAAGAAATCCAGTTATGCAAAAAATGGCTATTGCAAAGGGATTTGGGATAGTTAACCAGCCGAAAGGATAAACTGGTACGAATGAAGTAGTTTAATAGGATAAATTACCCCTCCCACCTTAAAATAAAAGAAAAAACTTTTGTGTTTTTCCTCAACATAACAAAACGACATTTTACCATTAAATTAATAATACAACTCGTTCATGAATTTCTGCGTGTCTAATCATTATTTTTTCCTACAACAGGCATATTTTTGGTGAACAAACTGGCCCAGATTAAAAAGTGGTCGCGGGACACCAAGAGTTCCTTTAACCCCGCGCTCGTCAAGGACACTTATGTGATCTCCAGATACATTGAGAATCCGCTGCTCATTGGCGGGAAGAAATTTGACTTGAGGACGTTTTTTTATCGTTTTTTTTTTTTTAATTTTGTGTGGATATTATGAAGAAAAATTTGGTTTGTATTGTTTCATAATGCCCGCATTATACCCCCCTCTTTCTTTTCTCTCTCTCTATCTATCTCTGTTTATTTATTCATATATAACTCTATATCTGTCTATCGATTTCTTATATATATATATAATATATATATATATATATATATATATATATATATATATATATATATATATATATATATATATATATATATATTTGTGCGCATGGTTTATTACTGACGTTTATACTCCGAAAACATGTCTATAAACACTGTAATCATATGATTCTTCCCTCTTATCTAGATACATTCTGGTGACGTCATACCGACCCCTGAAAGCATACATGTACAAGCTGGGATTCTGCAGATTTTGCACTGTTCGCTATGACACATCAGGACAGGAGCTTGACAACATGTTCGTCCACCTCACCAATGTCTCCATTCAGAAACACGGGGTAAGGAAAAGAGAAATTATTTTGCACAAAGAAAGAAGAGAGAGAGAGAGAGAGAGAGAGAGAGAGAGAGAGAGAGAGAGAGAGAGAGAGAGAAAACATTTTCTGCATTTTTTAAGCCTAATTTTAAGTCTGTCTCAACCAGAGTCACCATTCACAAACTTGGGATAGAAAAATAAATAAAAATAAATAAATAAATAAACAGAGGGTTACATGCAAACAGACACGATGATAGGAAGACAAAGAAAAATTCAGCGTTTTCAAATCCACTTTTCTCCCATTTCTTCAGAGTACAATAACATCCACACAAAAAAAAAAAAGAAATGCAAAAGAGAGGATTTTACATACAAACAGACACGAAGATCTGAAGACAGAGAATACCATTAGCGTTTTAAAACCTGAAGACAGAGAATACAATTAGCATTTTAAACCTGAAGACAGAGAATTTTTTAGATTAGCGTTTTCTGATCTTTCCTTTTTCCTTCTTCAGGAGGGAGTACAACAATGTCCATGGAGGAAAGTGGCCTATGAGAACCCTCCGTCTCTACCTGGAAGGAACTAGGGGCAAGACAAGCACAGACAAACTCTTCACAGACATCACGTGGCTGGTGGTTCACTCCCTCAGGGCTGTCGCTCCCATCATGGCGTCTGACAGACACTGCTTCGAGTGTTATGGGTATGACATCATCATAGACGATCAGCTGAAACCGTGGATGATCGAGGTATGATATGGGATGGTGTTGGTTCAGGGCGCTCTTGTCGACTTCAGCTCACTCCATTCTGTCTCTGTCTCTCTCTCGTCTCTTCTATTTTCTCCCTCTATCTCTGTCACTCTTCTCTTTGTATGTCTGTCTGTCTCTCTCGTCTCTCTATTTCTCCCTCTATCTCTGTCACTCTTTCTCTCTGTATGTCTGTCTGTCTCTCTCTCTTCTCCTCTTTCTCTTTATCTGTCTGTCTGTCTGTCTGTCTCTCTCTTCTCTCTCTCTCTTCTTTTTGTCTGTTCTGTCTGTCTGTCTGTCTGTCTCTCTCTCTCTCTCTTCTCCTCTCTTCTCTCTCTCTATCTCTTCTTTCTCTTTCTCTTTCTCTCTCTCTCTCTCTCTCTCTCTCTCTCTCTCTCTCTCAACACACACACACACACACACACACAACACACACACACACACACAAAGAAACAAAACTCCCCAGAGTGTGGTTATTAGTCGACAACCTCATTCATAATGTTCCTTGACCCCCCCCCCCCCCAGGCCTATTCTCGCCCAGCCTCAAGGGGAAGTTTGTGGCCTAATATTGGCGTTGTGCCGAGAGGACGTGTAAGCCAAGGTGTTTCCAGGGGCGAGTCCCAGGGTGGATAATTTATCTTTGCCTGGAGGACCCTAATCGAATTGTGTGAGCTGCGGCCACGTCATATCAAAGAGCAAACTGGTTATACCTTCCCCCATCTCCTGTGCCTTTCCTATTGCTAATTTTACTGTTAGTATATTAGTAATATCTTTGGTCCCCAATTGCTAATTTACTGTTAGTATTATTAGTAATATCTTTGGTCCCCATCCACTGGGCCTTTCCTATTGCTAATGAGTATTGTTAGTGATATCTTTGGCCCCATTCCCTGTGCCTTCCATGTTGCTAATATTACTTTCAGTATTATTAATAAACTCTTTGTCCCCATCCCCTGTGCCTTTCACATTGCTAATTTTACTGTTAGTATTATTAGTGATGTCTTTGGAGCTCATATTTATGTCATTGCTAATATTACTGTCAGTATTACTGTTATTAGTAATATCTTTGTATGCTCATAATGATATCAATATGACTACTATTATCAGTACCATCATTATCATTAATATCATCTTTTATCATCACTTTATCTTTTCAATATCATTATCCTCATCACTGTTCTTTCAGTATCGTTATCCTTTCATTATCATTATCCTTTCATCATCGTTATCCTTTCATTATCATTATCCTTTCAATATCATTATCCTCTATTATCGCTATCTTTCCATTATCATTATCCTCCATTATCACTATCCTTCCATTATCATTATCCTTCCATTATCATTATCCTCCATTATCACTATCCTTCACATTATCACTTCATATCATTATCTCCATTATCACTATCCTTTCAATTCATCCTTCCATTATCATTATCCTCCATTATCACTATCCTTTCATTATCATTATCTTCCATTATCAGCAATCCATCATCCATTATCATTATGATGATACTTTAATAATGAACCATCTCCTTATAGGTCAATGCGTCCCCTTCGATGACGTCAACCACAGCCAACGACAGAATCCTCAAGTACAAACTAGTGGATGACCTTATTAACATTGTGCTGCCACCTGACGGGATACCCAAGTAAGTCATCGGGATTTCTTTAATGCTTTAATTAGTCTTTACTGTTAGGCTGCATGATGAGTGTTACGACAGTGGTGGTGTTGACCTCTGTGGTCTGTTTGCTTCCTTTTTTTTTCTTTCTTTCTCTCTCGCTATCTTTCTCTCTCTCTCTCTCTCTCTCTGGTGTGTTTGTTTCCTTTCTTTCTTTCTCTCTCGCTCTCTTTTTCTTTCTCTCTCTTTCTTTGGTCTGTTTGCTTCCTTTCTTTCTCTCCTCTCTGATCTGTTTGCTTCCTCTCTCTCTCTCTCTCTCTGATCTGTTTGCTTCCTCTCTCTCCAGTCTCGCTCCCGTTTCTAATATCATCTTTTAGTGATTATGAGTTCAAATATCTAAAGCTTCTTCCATGCTAAATTATATATATATATATATATATATATATATATATATATAATATATATATATATATATAGAGAGAGAGAGAGAGAGAGAGAGAGATATATATATATATATATATATATATATATATATATATATATATATATATATATATATATATATATATATATATATATATATATATATATATGTGTGTGTGTGTGTGTGTGTGTGTGTGTGTGTGTGTGTGTGTGTGTATGTATGCATATATGTCTCCTGGACAATGTTTATGTCACTGATTTCTTTGTATATAGCGCAACCTTCCCCTGTCACTCCTTACAGCGTCCACTGGAACAAAGTCCCGACTCCGGACAAGTACGGCGACTTCGAGCTGCTGATCGACGAGGAGCTGTACCAGAACAGCGACCACTCGTCCAGCCACCGCGGAGGCCGTCAGTCCGACCGCCACTCCGCCCCTCGGTGGAAATAGCCCGCGGCCAAGAAGTGTGGCAGGACATCCTCCACGCTTCCCACTCACGCTCAACGAGACATGGCCAGCTCCTCCACCAGCAGCTCCTCCAAGAAGGCCGACGTCGGATCGCCCAAGGATACCGTCCGCTCGCAGGTAGAGGTCGCTTACGGGGAGGAACCAGGTTTTAACGACCCGACCACCTCTTCAGCAGCGTCGAGGTGGTAGCGAGCTGGTCCTCGGGCTTTGTCTCAAGTGGGAAGGTAGAGAGTGTTCAACCGCACTTCTTGCTCTTCAAGATGACCCGGCCTTCGATCTCCTGGATATGATCAGCGCTGGAACCCAAAAACAGACACAAGAAAATTCCTCATAGACTGACACATCGAAGAAAACAGGTTTGTCCCTTGAGAAAGTGACATATCTCCGGTGTATTTTCAAGGCTATATGATCGTTTACACAGGACTAAATTATGCCAGGTGTTCCTTGATGTCTTATATCTCAAACAAACGACAAAGAAGATCTAAAACAGCCATGAAAAAAGAATTTCTAGTGCACACCACTAAAACGAAAATTTGATAATTCTCGCACATTATGTTCGGAACTCCTCGTCCTGCTCGTCCAGACGAATTGAACAAGATGTCTTGACCGATCGGAACCTCTACTTTCTCGTCCTGGACAAGTTGTCCATCTCGTCCATCTCGCCCTCCTGCGAAGGTGGGCGAACAGGACGAGATGACGTCACAATAGCATTTGTATGTAAACAATGCCAGTTGCAGGAAACCACAAGATATGATAGATAATGCTATTGCCGTTTATTGATGTTATCAAAGGATATTTTTGTGTTTGTCAGTTGCAGGTAAGTTGAATATGCATCAACTGAGTTACAAAACCTACGCAGCGTGTAAAATAAAGACATCGGTATGATAAAAAGAATGTTTACTGGTCTTGGAGGTTCCGAACGCGGCCTCGTAGTCCTGATCCTGACAAGGAGTCCCGAACGCAGCATTTGAAGGGAAATATTCTTGGAAATTACGCATTGATAATGTGCATACGACGATTTCGATTACCACATATCACTGTTGATCTTAACTATATACGTACTTTTGGAAGCATCGAGTTTATCTTTCATAAAATCTGTTTTGAAAGATTTTAGTGAATGATAAGGACGTAGTAATATATGCTTTTATCTAACCAGCGGGGGAAAAATGTACTGCTTGCGAGAGAATGAATGTATTTGTTTTCTTGTTCTTAAAAAAAAAAAAAGCTCTGTCACTTACAGCATACATGAAAGTTTGACATTGGTGATTAACTGATGTGTAAATAATGAACCATATAAGAGATTTTGATGCGAAAGTGGGTTCAAAATGTAGAAGTGAACCGAATATAAAGAAATGGAACGATTCAGGAAAGATTTCGTGTTTAGTTGGTTTTGTCATGTTTGGTTCATATTTTATGTTTGGAGATTTGCTAGTTACGTGTTTTCGATATCACATTTCTTTTTCTTTTACATTTCTTCTTTATTGACCACTATTTTTTACTCTTATCTTTCGTCTTTCTTTTCTTTTTGCTTTACTAGTTCTATGAGATATAGAGATTCGTTTAAACCTTTTTTTTTTATCCATTTCTTTATATATTTTCGTTTTTGTGTCTTGATAAATATATGTCGCGTTTGTTATTGCAAGTACATTTGGCCTTGAGAACTATGTCCTTCGCTTTGTCCCGATCCTCAGTGCACAAAATCCTAATGAAAAAAAAATGCTGGAAATGAGTCGATGTCCTATAGAATGCGACGAAAGGAGTGTGGTTTGTTTCGCCAGTGACCGAGCATTTGTATTCTTTCAGTTATGAATGTGTACCCGCCCGCATGATAAACATTGCGGAAGTCACACTTGCACAGCGTCGCCATTCAGTCTGTGTTGGCATGCCTGTCACAGCTGGCGAATAAAACAGCACGTAGAGCATAAACAGACACAGCTGGCCACATGGATACAGCAACAATTGAGCAAGTGTATAAGGCAGCAAACAAGTGCATTGCAACTCGCTGTAGAATCCTGCTGATGAGAGTAGAGTAGAATTAACATCTAATTATGCTTCCGGAACTGTTTTTAATCTGATGAATACTTTATTACAGTTTTATAAAGTGCATTTTAGCCATCGGTCTTTCTTAGTTACCGCGTTTGTATAAAGGATTGATTGGCGTTTAAGGTCAAATTCGCCAATTCCAGATTTCTCGAACAATTTTTAATAAGGCTGTTTAATATACCTACGGGGTTGTAACCTCAGCATTTCACTTGCGCTCATTTGAGTATAGTAATAGTCATTGTCCTTCGATACGGATCCAAATTCATTCGTGTCTATATCGTTTCTCTGTTTTCAATACGATCATATGGTGCTTACCGCATTTATGTACGCAGCGAAGGTACGTTCGTTATAAAGCTTCCATGGTATATATCAGACCACCGTCTACACCAGTGTTTTCCTCATAATTCTTCCCTTGTATAAGCCAGCGCAAAAAAATATATAATTTGCGATTATCACTTCCATTTCCTACGGGAAGACCATTATCTTAATAATAATCTTGCCGCGTATTTCTTTCTTCCACTGCCAGGGTCAAATAAAACATTAAAAAGTAAAAAAAAAAAAAAGTTTTATTTCTGCGTCATGCTTCTTCTTCCTTCCCCACGAACACCAGAAAAGCTGCCTTTGCCCCCGCATGGCCGGCAGAGGTCACAGGGGTCAGGATGAATGTGCTAGAAGACCCGACCCGAGCTCCCCCCGCCTTCCAGCGCCGCCCACCCGGGGGGTTTAGGGCGGCACCTTCATGGCACCATGCATGGGCGAAGGCGCGGACTCCCAGCGGTCACGAGGAAGGCACAAGAGACACACGAAGCAGCAGTAGCAACATGACTGTCAAGTTATCAAAAAAGTTCACACACTTACATCAAAATTAACAATAAGATCTGAAGCCTTCGGAGAAAAAAAAAAAAAAAAAAAAAAAAAAAAAAAAAAAAAAAAAAAAAAAGTTAAAATTCCTGGCTCAGGAGGAACAACACGTCGTTCTTGATCTCTTCCGGCTTGGTGCCAGGGTCGTACCGCATGAACGGCTTGCCGCTCTTGGTGATCAGGAACTTCTCCCAGTTCCAGCGGACGTCACTGATGCGGACGGGTTCGTAGTACAGCTTCGACTTATCCGAAAAGGACTCCCTGGTGGTCGGGCAGTACTCCTGGGGACGGAAAAAGGTGTTAAGGGTGAATTCCTTATGTCCTGCTGTACGTCTGCATTCCTTATGTCCTGCCGTCTGCATTCGTCTGCTGTACATCTGCATTTATTCTATATGATGACAATAGTGATAATTCTAGTAATAATCTTAATAATAACACTAACAATGATAATAACACTAAATAATATAATAACACTAACAATGATGATAATAATAATAATAAAACTAAAATGACTAGTAATAGTAATAAAAAATTAATAATAAAAACACAACGTGCTATAGAACAGTTGTAAATGAATATGAATAACTTAAACCTCGAAACTTGTGAAATTTAAACCCAAAACCTTATAACCAACGCCATTTAAACACCAAAAAAAAAAAAAACCTAAAAACCCCATAACCAACAACCCTAAAACCTATAACACACACAAAAAAAATTAAAAAAACAAAAACCCCATAACCAACCGCAAAACCTATCACTAAAAAAAAAAAAAAAAAAAAAATCTCTCACCTTGAGGTAAGTGTACAGCGGGTGTTCATTCTCGCCGTTCACTTCGATCTTCTTGAACAGAGTGAAATTTGGCTCGAACATGTTGCCCGGGCGAACGTACTTGATCCCGTTATAGAGCTCCGTGGCGTTCGCTGCCGGCTCTTGCTGCAAATAAATAAATAAATGAGTAAATAAGTGAATTAATGAATAGGTGAATAAAGAGAAATATAAATAGGGGAATAAATGAGTAGATTATAGGTGAATAAATGAGTGAATCAATAAATAGGTGAATAAACGAGTGAATAGATAAGTAAATTAATAAATAGGTGAATAAATGAGTGAATTAATAAATAGGTGAATAAAAGAGTAAATTATAAATAGGTGAATAAATGAGTGGATTAATAAATAGGTTAATAAATGAGTGAATTAATAAATAGGTGAAAAAAAGAAATTAGTATATCAATAAATGGATGAGTACAATGAGAAAAAGAATATATTAAACAAATGGATAAATATATGAAAAACGAAATAGATGAATATGATGAAGCAGATTAATAGAATAAACAAAAAAATAAATATATGAAGAAAGAAATAGATGAATATGATGAAGAAACAAATGAATAAATTAAACAAATGGATAGATATATAAAATAAATAAAAAAAATATGACGAAAACGTAAATGAATAGATTAAACAAAGATAAATATATGAGTAAAGAAGTGGAAGAATATAATAAAGAAGCAAATGAATAAATCAAACAAATCAAGAAAGAAATGCAAATGGCGACGAATGACAAAATATGAAATATTATTTCAGAAAAATAAGCATCTTTGGAACTGGGCGATTAATGTATTAATTACGAAAATGGTTTAAACTCATCATGAATATGTCTTTAAACAGCTTCAAAGTGAATGAGAAAAATGTCATAGGTGATTGTAATGATGCTGATACTGTGTACATCGCGATATGTGTACGTGCGTCTTTGCGTGTGTACGTTCATATGTGCGTATGCCATTGTAGGGAAAGGTGTGAATGAGAATGAATATCACAGTACAAGAGATGTATTTGACCGCTTTCGAATATGTATTTTTGACGAAGATAGGATCGAACCCGGTCAAATACATCTCTTGTATCGTGAAGATATTCATTCTCATTCATACCTTTCATATCTTTGTCAACATGGATACGGTTCATCGTGTGTCTGCAGGAATGTGCGGGTCCCGTTACCGTGTGAGCAGAGGCAGTCGTGTGTGTCGGTTCCACGCCATAAACAAGAAATATAAACACGTAAATATGAGAAAGTACTATTGGTGGTTTATGTACGAAGCTTATTCGACTACTCGCGTGAACACAAGTAGTCGTTTGTTTGTAATTTATTCTCACAAACAAGGGAGATAAACACGTGAATATGAGAAAGTATTATTGGTGGTTTATGTACATAGTTTATTCGACTACTAGCGTGAACTCAAGTGGTCGTTTGTTTGTAATTTATTCTCACAAACGAGAGAAATAAACACGTGAAAGTGAGAAAGGAAGACGAAAAAAGATAAAAAAAAAAAAATACATCCTCACAAACAAGAGAAATACACACGTGAATATGAGAAAGTATTCTTGATGGTTTATGGACGTCGCCTATACGACTACTCGCGTGAACACAAGTGGTCGTTTGTGGTAATTTATTCTCACAAACGAGAGAAATAAACACGTGAAAGTGAGAAGGGAAGACGAAATAAAAGATAAAAAAATACATCCTCACAAACAAGAGAAATAAACACGTGAATAGGGAGAAGGGAAGACGAAATAAAAGATAAAAAATACATCCTCGCAAACAAGAGAAATAACAACGTGAATAGGGAGAAGGGAAGACGAAATAAAAGTAAAAAAAAAAATATCACCTATACGAATAAAAAAGCTTTAGAGCTCTAGTTTTAAAAAATTGAAAAGATACCACTTTTCCCGCCAAAAATCGTAAAAGCAATTTGAAAAGACGCGACCCATCAAGTAAACCAGAATATCGTGTTTCTGACTATCATTTTTTTTTTTTTTTATCGATTATTTAGACAACAATCATAATAGTACAAGTGTCAACGCATTACCGATGCTTTATGCGTTTGTCGGTTCGAAACAAAACTGACAATTAAGGAATGACAGCAATATATATATATATATATATATATATATATATATATATATATATATATATATTATATATATGTGTGTGTGTGTGTGTGTGTGTGTGTGTGTGTGTGTGTGTGTGTGTGTGTGTGTGTGTGTGTGTGTGTGTGTTGTCTTTTTCTATTTGATATTAAAGCAATGGAGGTTAATCAAAGAGCGAGACAAAGAATTCAATCCTAAAGATGAAACCTCACTGGATGTCGAAAATATTCCCTTATTATCCTATGACCTCCTTTTCTCAATTGTATATTTCCCATCTATCATCTTTATGTCACAATTTAACCATATTTTTTTTTTATCGATCGCAGGGCAGGTGCGCAAACGTGCCGCTCGCTCTTCAGTGTTGACAGTGGCTACAGGATGAATGACAATCAGTAAGTGATATCAACAGGAAATATCAAATATCAATAATATTTGATATTTCTGTAGTTCTCTTTCTCTTTGTCTCTGTCTCTCTCTTTCTGTCTCTGTCTCTGTCTCTCTGCCTGCTGTTTCTCTCTCTCTCTCTCTCTCTTCTCTCTTCTCTCTCTCTCTCTCTCCTCTCTCTCTCTCTCTCTCTCTCTCTCTCTCTCTCTCTCTCTACTCCCCTTTCCTCTAACATCAATACTTTCGTTCATAAAAGAAAGTTCGAATCCTTTTATTTGTATCGAAACTTTTTTCTCGCAAGTAAGTGATTTTCATCGAAACCACTCTAATAAAGATTCAAATTCTTTCGTTTTCATAGAAAAAAAGGTTCGAATCCCTTATTTGTACTCGATACTCTTTTTTTTCTCGCAGGATGATCAACCACTTCCCAACGCACTACGAACTCACGCGAAAGGATCTCATGGTGAAGAACGTGAAGAGATACCGTCGAGAATTGGAACGTGAGGGGTCGCCATTAGCAGCCAGGGATGCTACGGGTAAAGATTCTTCACTGTATTAAATATTGATATATAAAACATCTAACAAAATGGGGTCGAATACGCATTTTATCATAATAATTTACAACAGTAGAGCAACGTTATTGATCGTAAATCATGGCTTATATACGTGATCGCCACCAGGTCGTTACATACATCTGGACTTCCTCCCAACAACGTTCATGCTTCCCGCCGATTATAATCTTTTCGTCGAGGAATTTCGCCGGAACCCGAACACCACGTGGATCCTGAAGCCGGCCGGTCGGTCTCAAGGCGTAGGTTAGTTGCACGACCGCTTTACCGTCTCTTTTTTTTTTTTGTTTGTGTCTGGTGTTTTTCTTTGCTTGTCCTTTCGTTTGAGTTTGAATATTTTTAGAAGAGCATTTCCTAACCCCAGGGTGATTTTATTCTCCCGGGGGTACATAGTTTACTAAAATATTCGTCCTCAGAATAAAAGAAATAGAAATTGTGATGATAATAAAACGTTTATAACAAAGAAATCCAGTTATGCAAAAATTGGCTATTGCAAGGGGGAATTTGGGATAGGTTAACCAGCCGAAAGGATAAACTGGTACGAATGAAGTAGTTTAATAGGATAAATTACTCCTCCCACCTTAAAATAAAAGAAAAAACAACTTTTGTGTTTTTCCTCAACATAACAAAACGATATTTTACCATCAAATCAATATACAACTCGTTCATGAATTCCTGCTCGTCTAATCATTATTTTTTCCTACAACAGGCATATTTTTGGTGAACAAACTGGCCCAGATTAAAAAGTGGTCGCGGGACACCAAGAGTTCCTTTAACCCCGCGCTCGTCAAGGACACTTATGTGATCTCCAGATACATTGAGAATCCGCTGCTCATTGGCGGGAAGAAATTTGACTTGAGAACGTTATGTTATGTTTTTTTGTTTGTTTGTGTGGATATTCTCGTATGTGTAGTCCGAGTTGATGGTTTGATGTCGTATCTATACTATTCTTCTTTCTCTTCTCTCTTCTCTCTCTCTCTCTCTCTCTCTCTCTCTCTCTCTCCTCTCTCTCTCTCTCTCTCTCTCTCTCTCTCTCTCTCTCTCTCTCTCTCTCTCTCACTCTCTCAGTCCTTGTGTGTGTGATGTGTCACTGTGGTGTGTGTGTGTGTGATGTGTGTGTGTGTGTGTGTGTGTGTGTGGTGTGTGTGGTTGTGTGTGATGTGTGTGTGTGTGTGTGTCGAATGAATGACGACATAGGTAATACAGATATACATTTACACACACACCCACACACACACCAAACACACACCACCACACATTATATATATATATATAATATATATATTATAGATATATATATATATATATATATATATATATGTGTGTGGTGTGTTGCGCATGGTTTATTACTGACGTTATACTCCGAAAAAATGTCTATAAACACTGTAAACTCATATGATTCTTCCTCTTATCTAGATACATTCTGGTGACGTCATACCGACCCCTGAAAGCATACATGTACAAGCTGGGATTCTGCAGATTTTGCACTGTTCGCTATGACACATCAGGACAGGAGCTTGACAACATGTTCGTCCACCTCACCAATGTCTCCATCAGAACACGGAGGTAAGGAAAAGAGAATTATTTGCACAAGAGAAAGAGAGAGAGAGAGAGAGGAGAGAGAGAGAGAGAGAGAGATGAGAGAGAGAGAGAGAGAGCGAGAGAGAGAGAGAGAGAGAGAGAGAGAGAGAGGAACATTTTCAGCATTTTTCTAAGCCTAATTTCAAGTCTATCTCAACCAGCGTCACCATTCACAAACGGATAAAAAATAAAATAAATAGATAAATAAACAGAGGGTTACATGCAAACAGACACGAAGATAGGAAGTCAAAGAAAAAAATTCAGCGTTTTCAAATCTTTTTTCTCTTCTTCAGAAGAGACAATAACATCCACATTAAGAAAGAAAATGCAAAAGAGAGGATTTTACATACAAATAGACACGAAGATCTGAAACACAGAAATATCATTAGCGTTTTTTGATCTCCTTTCCTTTCTTCCTTCTTCAGGAGGAGTACAAACAATGTCCACGGAGGAAAGTGGCCTATGAGGACCCTCCGTCTCTATCTGGAAGGAACTAGGGGCAAGACAAGCACAGACAAACTCTTCACAGACATCACGTGTGCTGGTGGTTCACTCCCTCAGGGCTGTCGCTCCCATCATGGCGTCTGACAGACACTGCTTCGAGTGTTATGGGTATGACATCATTATCGACGATCAGCTGAAACCGTGGATGATCGAGGTATGATATGGGATGGTGTTGGTTCAGGGCGCTCTTGTCGACTTCACTCTCGCTCCATTCTGTCTCTGTCTCTCTCTTCGTCTCTTCTATTTTCTCCCTCTATCACTGTCACTCTTCTTTTTGTGTATGTCTGTCTGTCTCCTCCTCTCGTCTCTTCTATTATCTCTCTCTATCTCTGTCACTCTTCTCTCAGTATGTCTGTCTGTCTCTCTCTCTCTCCTCTTCTCTCTTGTCTGTCTGTCTGTCTGTCTCTCTTCTCTTCTCTCTTCTCTTTGTCTGTCTGTCTCTCTGTCTGTCTGTCTGTCTCTCTCTCTCGTTTCTTCTTCTTGTATTCTCTTCTTTCGTCTCTTCTCTTTTCCTCTTCTCCTCTCTCTCTTCTCTCTCTCACAACACACAGCACACACACACACACACACACACACACACACACACACACACCATCACACACACACACACACACACACACACCAGGGACAAACTCCCCAGATGTGGTTATTAGTCGACAACCTCATTCATAATGTTCCTTGACCCCCCCCCCCCGAAGGCCTATTCTCGCCCAGCCTCAAAGGGGAAGTTTTGGCCTAATATTGGCGTTGTGCCGAGAGGACGTGTAAGCCAAGGTGTTTCCAGGGGCGAGTCCCAGGGTGGATAATTTATCTTTGCCTGGAGGACCCTAATCGAATTGTGTGAGCTGCGGCCACCGTCAATATCAAAGAGCAAACTGGTTATACCTTCCCTCCCATCTCCTTGTGCCTTTCCTATTGCTAATTTTACTGTTAGTATTTATTAGTAATATCTTTGGTTCCCCATCCCACTGGGCCTTTCCTATTGCTAATTTTACTGTTAGTATTATTAGTGATGTCTTTGGGAGCTCATATTTATGTCTTGCTAATATTACTGTCAGTAATTACTGTTATTAGTAATATCTTTGCATGCTCATATTGATGTCAATATGACTGACTATTATCAGTACCACATTATCATTAATATCATCTTTTATCATCACTTTATCCTTTCAATATCGTTATCCTCATCACTGTTCTCTTCTAGTATCGTTATCTTTCATTATCATTATCCTTTCATCCATCGTTATCCTTTCATATTATTATATCATATCATATATCCATATCCTCCATCATTATATCCTTCCATTATCATTATCCTCCATTATTTCCCCTATGCCTTTCATTATCATATACCTCCATTATCACTGTTTCTTCCATTATCATTATCCTCCATTATTCTTCCTATGATACTTTAAGAAAATAATGAACCACTCCTTAATAGGTCAATGCGTCCCCTTCGATGACGTCAACCACAGCCAACGACAGAATCCTCAAGTACAAACTAGTGGATGACCTTATTAACATTGTGCTGCCCACCTGACGGGATACCCAAGTAAGTCATCGGGATTTCTTTAATGCTTTAATTAGTCTTTACTGTTATGCTACATGATGAGTGTTGCG
>NW_020870204.1:1654253-1670271 GCF_003789085.1 Penaeus vannamei | reverse complement strand
AAGAGAGGAGAGGAGGAGAGGAGAGAGAGAATGAGAGAGGAGAGAGAGAGAGAGAGAGAGAGAGAGAGAGAGAGAGAGAGAGAGAGAGAGAGAGGAGAGAGAGAGAGAAGAGAGAGAGAGGAGAGAGAGAGAGAGAGAGAGAGAGAGAGAGAGAGAGAGAGAGAGAGGAGAAGGGGAGAGAAAGAGGAGGAGAAGAGAGGAGAGAGAGAGAGAGAGAGAGAGAGAGAGGAGAGAGATGAGAGAGAGAGAGAGAGAGAGAGAAGAGAGAGAGAGAGGAGAGAGAGAGCGAGATAGAGAGAGTATAATGGTGCAATACATGCAATACCTACTTCCCATGTGTGTCCACATCTAGACCACGTGTTGTGGCAGGGCGCCATGTGCGTGCCCCACGCTCACTGCCCCTCGCTTCACCCACGCCTGTTTGCGCCCCTAGCGCCCCCTCTGGCCGGATAAAAGGGAGACCAATCTTGACCCAGTCTCACACCCTCAGCGACCTTCTCAGTGACCGCTTCTGACCTGAGTTGCCCTCCCGGCGCCCAGCCGGGGGATCCACCCAGCGCCGTTCTTCGTGTATCGTTATTCTTGTGTATGTGTTGTAACTCTTAGCAATAAAGAGAACAGCCACACCGGGTATCACTGACACCACCTTGTACTTCAAAGAACAGTACAAACCAAGAGCTCTTAGTAAAATCTCACAGTGGTGGCAGGGTGGTTGTTTCGACCTTTTGGCTTGAAATCGAACGCAAGACTCCGAAGAACTAGGACCGCTCGCCTAAAAACATCGCGATATGAAGAACGAGGATACAAAACCACGTGAGTACATGTATGGGTCAAATCTTTTCTTTTTCCTTTCTTCTTCCCCCATATATGCGTTAAGCAAACCGTTCCCACGATGGTTTTGCTGGTGGAAAGTGCTAAGTGAAAATCTAACAGCATAATGGCAAACACACAGTCTGTCAATTACCGGGATCTGAGACACTTCCTCAGGATGTGTCAGGTCTGGACACAAACACATGAAATATCGTTCTTTAAATAATTAATTTTCTCGCATTTAGAGATTTATTTATATTGTTTCAACGACAACAAAATTCAACTCAAGTTCGTGATTTTCTCTCAAGCTGAGAATTTTCTTTTTGTAATTCGCGATCATTTACGAATTCTGTGTATTCCTTCTCTTCGTATACGTATTTCGTAAATTGATTGTTGAATTTCATTCATTGTTGAAATCTTTGGTTCATTTTATTCTTTTACTGATTTCAGTATTCGCACTCACGAACGCGCATATCATTTAATTCTTTGTAGTAAACAGTTAACCCACACCCCCACCCCGGCTGACCTCACTTCCCTTTCATCCGGTCGTGGAGGGCAGGGACCTGTAATTAGGCCTTCAACGCTATTTCGGTGACAATTCTTCGGTGCAAAGAATAATAGCTTGATCGCAAATATTTCTAAATTCATTTTAATGAATAAAGCGTAAAATCTTCCCCTTTCATCGTGCAATAATGCATGGGGTTTCGTAATGAATAATAGATACACGCACCCGACGTTTGAGAGTAGGTAGAAAACCGAAGCATAACTCATTCGTTCGGCATATTGAGTCGGTGTGACCCGTATTAACGTCTGCTTATTAAGGGACTAGGGTTTAAGCTGGAATTAATTCGCTTAGTAAAACACCTTCTCAACTTTCTTTACCGCTGGCATGTCCGGAAAATTCCGACAATCGTGTGATTCGTAGTTGATATCTGCGTGCGCCATTCACAGATTGTAGAGTAAGACTAACGATAAAATTCGAGTCTCATATAGTCACTTCATTCGTTCAGATAATTTGGGCATAAGGGACCCTCTGGCGATGAAAACTAGCTCTCACATGCGTATGCGAGATATTATTTCCTCAGTGTATCAGATTTTGTTGCATCCGTAAGTACGATTAAATAATCGGGGATAGCATAAGAAACATTTCTGAACTGGGATGCTTGCATTGCGGAAGCTTGCAAAAGAAATTTCATGTCACCATTCATTTTGCGTACGTTAAGTCGCATTTCATTTTAATGTTGAATTCTTGGGGTAATTGAAATAATTGTTGTATTGACATAGTAATGATCATAACATTTGCTAAGATGAACGTTAAATTCGTGTTTGTGATCCATCTTCGTGTGAGCTCGCTTTCTCTTCACACTCATAATTACATACACACACTCATTCACGCAATCAGGCACTGTAAAGTCAAATCTTCAATTATATGATTTGTTGTGCATAATTGCAGGTTATCTCTTTTACCCGCAATGTTGCTGTGATGAGTAAACATACACGCAATCATTTCACACACTCTTCCACGCAGTTCAACAGAACACTGTTAAGTCAAATCTACATGTATAGGATTTGTTGTGTCATTGTCCAAGGCTATTCCTTTGCCTTGTTGACGTTGCTGATCGTGATTAGTGACAATGATGCACAATACATATATTTTTCTTATCTATGAAATGACAATCGGTTCAAGTTATCCTTGCGGATGCCGATGTCATTTCCCTTATCTATTCTCATGTCTATCTGAGATGGTTAGTAGCTCAAGCAAGTTCGTGAGAACTGCTACTCTCCTCTCCCTCATTTATTTTTCTTCCTGAAAAATACAAAAGTGAAAAAAAAAAATAAATTAAATAACCACATTAAAAACTGCAAATTAGTATATAAAAAAAAAATAACGGCTAACAGCACTTAATTAACATCCCTCCCTCTCTGTTGTCTTTCTTTTTCTCTTACTATATTGGCCCTTACGTGTATAAACTGGTTCATAATGTATATATATGGACGTGTATATCCGACGCGGCATCAAAGGAGATCTAACTGCAGCACGATCGCCTTGCAATGCCGTGAGACGAACATCGCCAGATGATCGCCGCAGGCCAAAGGACGAGGACTCGCGAAATTGCAGGTACTAAGCCGCCCAGATCAAGTGGACGGGCGCCGCCTGTCAGTACTCCCGTAGATCCGGTGAAGAACCAGGAACTCGTCAGAGCAGGCCCCATGATGCTATGAAAAGCCGCCTGCCTGGACGCCCGTAGATCGGTTAAACTCCAGGAGCTCCCCAGCGCAGGAGTAAGACGCCCTCGGACTAAAGGACGCCCCTGCCCAGGACGCCGTAGACCCAGACGCGCAGGCTACGAGACGTCGGTACGAGCCGCAGCCGAAAAGGACCTGGACGAATCTGCGAGGACGTGTGGACGATGACGCCTCCAAGTACCACCTGGATAAGGACTACGAGGACGACTGGACGAACCGAAGTCAAGGAGGACCTAGGCGAAACCTTCGAGGACGTGTGGACGTCGATGACGGATGGATGCACCAAGGACCAAGATGGAGAGGCCGACAACGAGAAATGCACGAGGACAACCGAGAACAGGAACGCGACGAGACGACCAACATATGGGGTACGATGATAGGTCACCCTTAAAGTGATTCAGATGACGCCACGAGGACGAGGCTGAGGTGGTGGCCGAGCGTATAAAGGTGCAATACATGCAATACCTACTTCCCATGTGTGTCCACATCTAGACCACGTGTGTTGTGGCAGGGGCGCCATGTGCGTGCCCCACGCTCACTGCCCCTCGCTTCACCCACGCCTGTTTGCGCCCCTAGCGCCCCCTCTGGCCGGATAAAAGGGAGACCAATCTTGACCCAGTCTTACACCCTCAGCGACCTTCTCAGTGACCGCTTCTGACCTGAGTTGCCCTCCCGGCGCCCAGCCGTTATCTTGTGTATGTGTTGTAACTCTTAGCAATAAAGAGAACAGCCACACCGGGTATCACTGACACCACCTTGTACTTCAAAGAACAGTACAAACCAAGAGCTCTTAGTAAAATCTCACAGAGAGAGAGGGCGAGAGAGAGAGAGAGAGAGAGAGGAGAGAGAGGCGAGAGAGAGAGAGAGAGAGAGAGAGAGAGGAGAGAGAGAGAGAGAGAGAGAGAGAGAGAGAGAGAGAGAGAGAGAGAGAGAGAGAGAGAGAGAGAGGGCGAGAGAGAGAGAGAGAGAGAGAGAGAGAAGAGAGAGAGAGAGAGAGAGAGAGAGAAGAGAGAGAGAGAGAGAGAGAGAGAAGAGGAGAGAGAGAGAGAGAGAGGGCGAGAGAGAGAGAGAGAGAGAGGGCGAGAGAGAGAGAGAGAGAGAGAGAGAGAGAGGGGAGAGAGAGAGAGAGAGAGAGAGGAGAGAAGAGAGAGAGAGAGAGAGAGAGAGAGAGAGAGAGAGAGAGAGAGAGAGAGAGAGAGAGAGAGAGAGAGAGAGAGAGAGAGAGAGAGAGAGAGAGAGAGAGAGAGAGAGAGAGAGAGAGAGAGAGAGAGAGAGAAAGCTGGTAGAAAAACGCACAAGAGCTCCCGAGCCAATGCGATGGAAGCACATCGGGTTTGATGTCAAGGGTTCCCCTAGTCTGCCGGGGATAAGCACTTGAGAAATCTAAATAAAGGTGCACAAAAGCTACTAGATATGTACCAATGTTTCATTACTTGTCATTCAGCTTTTCTAGTTCTTACAAATAATACTAAATGTCAACAAGTTTGGGGAACTGGCCGCTGTCTGTATCATCCTTACATAATCGTATTTAAAGATTTTGTCATTTTTCTCTATACAATGCATGTCTGATCAAATATACTACAATCCGAACCAATTCAGTAAACACTACACCTGTCTTAAACAACGTATGTTTTAGTCGACATTTTCCATGCGCGTAGTAACGCTACACGCAATTTCGGCAGAAAAAAAATTTACATTTTCAGTGCTGAAATTTTTATAGAAAATTGTTGTACGACTTCCTTCCACTACAGAACAATCAGATAGCACATTTCTGCTGGTATGTCAAACACATTATTTACTTCCGTGGAAACTGATTGTGGGACTTGCCAGAACCTTATTCCGAAAATGTCTGATGTGTACAATGACCATTTTATCTCAGAAACAGAATACATTATTTCAGAATAATTCATTCCTCATTGTCTTTCGGAATAAGGACTGAATTATCCAACATTAGATTTTCAATGAAACCGTTCTCGAATATCATTTTTTTCATCATTATCATTACACACTTGTAATGATAACAACAAAAAATCCAGAGAATAACAATAAAATATCACTCATCATTCTACCTGGCCGTTTTAAAGAAATAAAAAGAAGTCTTATGGAAATATGCAGATAACAGATGGTTATAAAATTGCATAAGAAATGAAATACAGGAAATTCAGGAAGTAACATACATTCAAAATAATTATACTATCAAATTTAACAAGTAAAACACTTGTCTAAACTATGGTTACAATTTCGGGACAAGATTTGCTGTAACTGTATTGAAACCAGAGCCAGACAGCTAAAGAAAACATGCTATGGTAACGGATTAAATACTAATGGGGCCCGTATAAAAAAAAATAGGTTCTTCACCCCTACTCTCTCCCTCTTTCACTTGTTTCATTGTACCTTTGGTCTCCTATATCCCTCTTTCAGTCACCTCCTTCAAACTCCCGTCTCCTCTCTCCCTCTTTCACTCGTCTCCTCTTTCCGTCTTTCACTCACCTCCTTTAAACTCTCGCCTCCTCTCTCCATCTTTCACTCGTCTCCTCTTTCCCTCTTTCACTCACCTCCTTCAAACTCTCGCCTCCTCTCTCCCTCTTTCACTGGTCTCCTTTCTTCCTCTTTCAAACTCTAGCCTTCTCTCTCCCTCTTTCACTCGCTCCCTTTTAACTCTCGCCTACTCTCTCCCTCTTTCACTCCCCTCATTTTAGCTCTCGCTTCCTCTCTTCCTTTTTATTTTATTTTCCCTCTCGCTCTCCTGCTCTGTCACCTCCTCTTAATCCTAAATCTTCCTTAAATGCATGCCTCTCCTCCCACTTTCAACCGTACATTTACCGCCACCTCCTTCGCTCCATTATCCTCTTCCCTCCCTCCCCCATCTCCCTTTTCTTTCTAATACCCCTCTCCCTCCCCCATATATATATATATTATATATATATATATATATATATATATAATATATATATATATATATATATATATATATATATGTGTGTGTGTGTGTGTGTGTGTGTGTGTTGTGTGTGTGTGTGTGTGTGTGTGGTGTGTGTGTGTGTGTGTGTGTGTGTGTGTGTGTGTGTGTGTGTGTGTGTGTGTGTACACACATATGTATGTATGTATGTATATATATATACAAAGTATAAAAGATAAAATAAATATTGTACCACTGTATTTTCCCAATAACCAATGCAATATATATACTCTGAACCATACATTTTCATTAATTCATAGCAAACTATCAATTTCCCTGACGTCTTTTGCTATGTCATAGTAATAGCAAATGCCGCGGTTACGACACGTGTCACAATGAAAAATCTTGAAGAGCTGCTTTGAACCGATC
The DNA here is from genome assembly GCF_003789085.1 of Penaeus vannamei. Classification (NCBI taxonomy): domain Eukaryota; kingdom Metazoa; phylum Arthropoda; class Malacostraca; order Decapoda; family Penaeidae; genus Penaeus; species Penaeus vannamei. The sequence goes on along the minus strand of NW_020870204.1, from coordinate 1,663,886 downwards.
ATGCAACAGTCTTGTCATGGAGTAAAGTTACCCACACGGTTAGCCTAAAAAGTTACTTGCATACGAGAAGCGAATGAATGACTGGTCTTAAGAAATGATAATTTGAACAACAATGGAGCTAAGTATTCTAATGTAGGATTTTTTCTCACTTTGGTATTTTACCAGCATTTTGAATTATAGCAATTGTTATTTTTCATATTCGAAACGGTTTTTAAGATTGTTAATATCAGACCTTTTAATTACTCTCATGTATGGTTAAAAATTCTTAATTCGATCATCTTCCATTTATAAAACAACATCATTACCATCAACAACAACAAAAATATAAACTTAAATGTACTGCCTTAAGCATCCTTTTCTCAGTTTAGACGTGAACGTGATGCACCGATCCCTTTCAGACACAGAATAAGATGCACAAAATTCTCGACGTCTGTACTCAATCTAATGACCCCGTAAAGATCGATAGATAAACACGATATATATCAATATATTCAGGGTTTAATATAAGTTGTATGGGCAGAATGAGGATGAAAAAATGTCTAAAACTTTCTTCTGTATTGGTCTGAAAGGGTTATTGATTTTAATCTGACCTATCGCACGTTACTCAAATTATAAAACTGAAAAATAAAATGCACCTACGTATTCTGGCAAACTGAATGTTGACAAACAAACTTGCATACTGGTAAGACGACAATGTCGAAATTTCTAATAAGATCATACATTAAAATGGTATCGTATATATCATTCCGTTACTCCTATGTACAGCGTTAATCACTCTTTCGTTCGTTGCTATCTTATAAAAGTGGTAGTGTGTGTGTGTGTGTGTGTGTGTGTGTGTGTGTGTGTGTGTGTGTGTGTGTGTGTGTGTGTGTGTGTGTGTGTGTGTGTGTGTGTGTGTGTGTGTGTGTGTGTGTGTGTGTGTGTGTGTGTGTGTGTTTGTTGGTACTCACGTACTAAAACAGACTGGTCTATTTTGTTTATCATTATTGAATACAAATCTGGATCGCGACCCGTAGGTTAAGAATTATTACTTGGAAGAAATGAGACGCGCAAATGCTCCTTTAAATGCAGGACAAAGCGTCTTTAAAGCGCAGCTCATGATAGGAGAGAAGAGGACGAGTAGGAATGTGTGTATGTGGGAACAGAGACCCGGGACAGTAAATTCTATCTATCGGACTAGCGGAGACATTGGTCATTTTCAGGCTACCGTCTGTGCGCTTCGTCTTCTATGAAGTCGTTGATTCTCAGATTTTTTTTACATATTATATTTGGAGCGTTTCATGGCCATTTTTACTATGTCTTTTCTTGGGTGTACAGATTTTTCAATGAGTAAATTTAATCAGAGATAAATGATATGTACTATGTTAATTCCCATGTATCTTAAAACATTCTAGATCCTGAAATGAACGGGTCGGTTTTCTTCGGAGAAAAAAAAATCGGATTTTTGGGCGTTTCCCCTTTGAGTCTCTATGGCATCCTCCCCCATCCCAAGGTCAGTTTAAGGGAGGAGGATGCTTAGAATTGCGAGGTGGAGATTGTAGGGTATAGCATTGCTCACGCCCTTCCGATGCCATGTCGCTCCCTCTAATTAAAATAATTGTTTTATAATGCCTTAACTAACACTGCCACCTCTGACATTCACTCCCATCAAAGACAATATTTCCTGCGCAAAAAATGTGCATTGACTGGAGTACTTTATACTGTATGATTATGAGTGCCGTGTGCAAGAGGGGGGAAGGAAGGGGGGGGGAGTTTTGGGTGTTAAACACTTCCCACTTGGAAAGAAATGTATATTCATTTCGTCTCCATCAAGTTCCCCCTTTATCTACTATATGTTACACTATCCTGCAAAAAAAGAAGAAAAAAAAAAGAATGATAAACCACATAGCTATTTTAAATATTCCTGCTCACGACCTTCATTTTCTGAATCATCTACTAGGAGACATAAATGTAATTTCTGAATACTGCATGCTTTATTACCGTCAGCATTTTCATTATTTCTTCCTTATCTTTATAAACGAATATTAGTAATTCTGCAATAGTTATATAACGACTATAAACAGGTAAATTAGTGGTTGTTCGGCCAAAATTATCAAGCAGATATTTCTCCAACAAGTAACAACTGGTTTGCGATACACGTCACTTGCGAGTTATTTTCGTAAATCAACCCTTTATCCTGAAATACCTGAGACCAGATATGTCTCACAATTCAGGCTTTTAAATATTTACTAATCAAATCAATTAGTTGGGAGAGTGTGTTGTGATATTCTTAGGGCTTGGAAGTTATTAGAATACGGCGTAATGGTTACAAAAACTTTAGCATCGTGATCATAATGATGTTAATTAATAATAGACAGATATAACAATAAGAAAGATATTATATAATGATGATAATGATCATAACGATGATGACGGTGATAATAATATTGATGATGATAATTGTAATAAAAGTGATGTCAATGACAATAGTAAATAGTAACGGTACTGGCAATAATAGCAATAATAAAACTAAAAAGAATGATAATTCTAATAATAATAATAAGGATGGTAATAATAGTGATAATGATAATAATAATATTGACAATAACAAGGATAATGATGATAATGATGATGATAATGGAAATGAAAATCCTAACAACAACAACAATAATGATAATAATAATAATAATAATAATAATAATAATAATAATAATAATAATAATAATAATAATAATAATAATAATAATAATAATAATAATAATAATAAATATAATAATAATAATAATAATAATGATATAAATAATAATAATAATGATAATATGAATAATATAAATAACATCAATAATGATAATAATGGCAATAAAAATTATAACATTAATAAAAATGATATTAGTAATAGTACCAAAAATAATAATAGTATCAATACTTATAATAATAATAAAATGATAATGATATTAATGATAGTAGCAAAGGTATTATTATAATAAATATCAATAATGATAATAATAATAACAATATAATTACAATAATAATATAATAATATACAATAACAATAATATAATAATAATAATAATAATAATATATAATAATATAATAATAATAATAATAATAATAATAATAATAATAATATATAAATATAATAATATAACAATAATAATAATAATAATAATAATAATAATAATAATAATAATAATAATAATATTAATAATAATAATAATAATAATAATAATAATAATAATAATAATAATAATAATAATAATAATAATAATATAATGATAATAATAATAATACAATAATAATGATAATAATAATATAATGATAATAATAATAATAATAATAATGATAATAATAATAACAATATAATAATGATAATAATAATAATAATGATAATAATAATAATAACAAAAATAATAATAGTAATAATAACAAAAACAATGATGATGATGACCATGATAATAGAATTAATGGTACTACTAATAATAATGGTAAAAATTGCAATGATAAGAACAGTTATCAACTTGTCATCATCAGTGTTTGTATTTGTTATATGTTATATCCGTATTTATATCCATATTTACCTTTTCGTTATACACGTTAACTACTTTTGTATCAATGCTTAAACGACCTAACAAGATCTTTTCTTGTTTAGAATCAATGAACGAGAATATTTAAGAATCAAATAAGCATAACTTAAGAATACATGAATGGAAGTGTTCTTCAATTATTGTTTTATTCTTCCAAAGCGATATAATTATTCGCGACCTTATCACACACCGACTAACGAGCAGTAATTGATGAATTGATGAATTGACGTTCCCGCCGCCACGAGCCTCGCCAATGGCACGATGGAACGTGTGTTTGTTTCTTGTTTGTTTGATTGTTTACATCTACCCTTCCGTTCGGGCGGGGCGAGCGACTCTGACTTGGGCTTCGTGTGGGAAATTTGGATTGCATGAATAAACACCCATTCAGAATTATTGATAGTCGATACAAAATATATTAGAGTGTAGCACTTATGAGGGTAGTATATAACCTGGTGTAAGAAAGAAGATGAAAGAATTCTATATAAATGTAAATAATTCAAGGAAAGAAATTACGGACAAGACTTCGGTTTCGCCGTGGCAGTCTCGTTGAGTTTGTTCAGAGTGAGGAAAGAAGTTTCTAGTTGATATTCTCCTGTTTGGGTGCTTTATTTGATATTGGGTGTGTAATGTAGTTTTAGAGTTCATAACCAAATATTTCTTATTTAAGTCTATAGTTATTTGATAATGTACTTGTCATAATTATGTTATGATAAAGCTGATGATGATGTGTGAATTTCAGGTGCTAAGAGATTTATAGAAAATTGAGAGGGCTTTGATTGGTTTTTGATGCATTTAGCCAGTGATAAAGTATGTATTGTGAAGGTAATTTGTTGTGAATTATACGCTATCAAGGTTTATACGAGTCCACACCTGCCAGTGTAGAATTTTTGGTAATAGTCGAATTTTCAGTACACGTTCTTTATATTTTCTGTTTTGGTATGAAATTCTGGTGTTCTTCAGTATTTCTTGATTAAAATTTGGTAAATTTGGAGAAAGACGTCACCAACACCTCTTGGGATGAAACTAGATTCATTCGATTTCTATTGCTTTGTTTTGATTGATTCTGTTGTTTGTTTCCATTGGAAATGGCTAGAATGTTTTGTTTTTTTTATACCACGCCACTCTTGATATCATGCGGGTGGAATTTTCAATATTTGCTGTAATCACGGTACCTATTAAGTCACTATATTGTCTAATGGAGGGGGCTGTGCAGCCGTTTTTTTCCATTTAACGGTAAATATCAGGCCTGTGCATCTTCAGATTACTTCTATCCTACACTATTTCTTCTGTTCTATAAGATGGCGGTGTCCATTTTCCTCTATCTACGCGCGTCACGGTCTTCAACCTCTACCGAATCCTCTATGTATGCATGACAGGAAAGAGTGTCGGACAGACTAAGGGTTGGACGCTTTCACATGATGTTCGTATGCATGTGAAGTACCATATATATAGTCTCTTTCATAAACATAAACCTTACAACATACCTATGCAGAGGTGGGGCTGGGTTGGGGGTTGTCGACATTAGCGGAGTGGCTTGCGGGAATGTTAGAGAGGTTTGTGTGAGCAGGAGTGACGGCTGGTTGCTCAGAGTGCTTTGCTCTCTGAAGTGCAAGGCACTTCAGAGGGAAGCTTCACTCCATGTTCACCTGATAGTTTCAAGATACCCTTATTGTCTTCAAAATAATTTTTATGACTTTATAAGTTTAATACGACACCCTGCACACATGGAGACCATGGTGAAACTAATTCAAAATTAAATTTCATAGCCTCTATTTTAGCTAATCTTCAATCATTGGCTGTTTTCTGGTGCCTTGTTTCCCTATTGGTTATTAAATTAACCACCAAATAATTGGCCAATGAAATTGTGATACTGGCCGTGACTTCAGAAGTAAGATGACAGGAACAGTATGGGTACGAAAGACCTTGCGCATGTGCTGAGGAGAATTTGGTCAGTTTTCCTTCAGCAATCATGTGAATGTCACCTCTGTATAATACTATTTCGAATTTTGATAATTAAACCAGTGTCGACAGGAAATGGTGCTGTAGCTGACCCCTGCAACCTGCAGCGCGGCATACTTCCCCCAGGTTGGGTCCAGGTCCACAGCCTATCCACTCGCCCTCACCATCAGCAGCTTCTCGACGATGCATACTAAGACCTGATTGGTTGACCACGGACACCTCAAGGCTCGCCTATTGGACCGCAGGCTCCCCTCGTTCCCGGATGGCTGGCACAGCTCAGACCCACTTAAGCTCCCGCACCCAGGCTGAGTTCATCACTCACGATCCTCCAGCCGAGCAAGACACAGCCAGCAGCAACAAGGCCTACCCAGGCCTTAGCCGACGGGTGAGCCGCCCCAGCTCTCCCCGTTGATCTCCAGCACACCAGCCATACCTGTGGGCACTCGCACCCACACCCAAAAGCTCCTTAAAGAGATGATTGACACCAGTCTATGGCGGATACCAATCCATTGCCATACTGGTGACTTTCCGGAGTGACACAATACCCAGCCTTCTGGAGTATCATGGTTATCGCTCGCTTGCTTAGCTCCCTCACTGGAGGGGGAGTACATGTAGCCGATCCCCGTAACCTGCAGCGCGGCATACTTCCCCCAGGTTGGATCCAGGTCCACAGCCTGTCCACTCACCCTCACCATCAGCAGCTTCTCGACGACGCATACCGAGACCTGATTGGTTGATCACAGACACCTCACGGCTCGCCTATTGGACTGCAGGCTCCCCTCGTTCCCGGGTGGCTGGCACAGCTCAGACCCACTTAAGCTCCTGCACCTGGGCTGAGTTCATCACTCACGATCTTCCAGCCGAGCAAGACACAGCCAGCAGCAACAAGGCCTACCCAGGCCTTAGCCGACGGGTGAGCCGCCCCAGCTCTCCCCGTCGATCTCCAACACACCAGCCATACCTGTGGGCACTCACACCCACACCTAAAAGCTCCTTAAAGAGATGATTGACACCAGTCTACGGTGGATACCAACCCATTGCCATAGTGCGTTCCCTTTGGAAATGCTTGGTTAAATGTTTCTGTGCATAAATGGCTCTGCCAATGTTTAGCCACAAAGGAGTCAATTAGTAGATCATGCGACCTCACTTTTCCTTGAAAAAACGGGAAAACACTTTTTTTTACGGTTGCTATCAATATTGACACTGTTATATTTGTTATAAACATTATAATTGCTATATTGTTACTGACATTACTAACAGCAGTATTAAATATTAGAAATTATTATTGAAAATCTATATGTAAAAACAATTACTAAATTCAGCACACACAATGGGTAATGGCATATATGTACGTGCCATGCCCAGTGGCTTGGGGTTAAATAACTTTGTTATTACTCATTTGTGTGACAAGTTTATTTAAAGAAATGTGATCATTAATTAAATATCTTCAAGGCTGTAAGTTTTTTTTGATTGATTCTTTGTTAACGTTATTTTCCATTAATACCTAAAATTTGGTAATAGTGTAGATAAGCACTTGCTAGATTTTAAGGGATATACTATATTCTTATCTTCTATGGTGTAATGAATTGCATGAAAGTGAAAGCAAGTGAGGGCACACATACTATGCTATGATAGCATCCTCCCAATCCCTTGCTTGTTATTGTCATAGGGCTTAGGAGACTGAGGCCTAGTGTAGGGGATCACCCCTACCTTAGATTTCAGCCATCACCTCAACTAATTTTGCATGGTCTTTTCTTCTCCTCCTCTCGCTTTTTGGTATAAGTTAAAGAGACCGACGCGCGTAGATAGAGGGAAATAGAGCAGAAGAAATAGAGTAGGATACAATATAGTTTAATCTGCAGTGGCCTCATAGTTACCGCTAAACGTCAAAAGTATAATGAGCAGTTGCCGCTCAGATTCTGATTCCTGCATCTTGTTTACCTTACCAAGAATAACACAACACTGACCGCTTAACTCATTACTGTGATGTCCGAAGTAGTTCATGTGTTAATATGTGCTTGTCAAAATGATATTTGACTAATTATCAGTGTCTTGTTACATATTTATGCTCTTAAAGTATTTTAATAATGTTATTATACTACCTTTACATCTTTTAAGATTGATCTATAACTTTATTTAGATTTGTCTGCGCATCGTGTGTTCACACTTTCATTCACACTGGATTGTATGCATTGATATACAAGGTTGCTGCCTCCATGGCTTCAGTACTTCCCTTACTTGTGTCATACTTCAAGACTGTCACACTGGCAGAGTGCCAAAAGACACTGTGAGTAGTTGACATGAGGACAAAGATCACATAAACATGAGTGCCTCCTTCACACAAGGCAGGTAAATGATTAATGTGCTAAAATTTGCCCTTTATACAAGGCAATAGCCTATCATAGCATTACACATGCTGTTCTCCTCTAGGGAATACCACAGGGTATGTGGTGTGGGTATGAGGGATCCATATAAAGAGCAGCATAAAATATAATGAAGACATTGTCATAACATGATGTGAATGACCTGTCACCCGGAACCATGTCCAAGTCGGTCATGATGTTAATGCCATGTCATCCTTAGGCTAAGAGTTAATGTGATATGTAATTTAGTTTTGTGTTACAACACATGGTTAAAGCATGTTAAAGGGCCATACTGGTCTAAGGAGTAAAATAATTGAAAGATCATCCAAGGGCAGAGTCCCCTGCTAAGAAAATATGATGATTGGTAGGGGGTCAAGGGGCAAAACCCTTGGTTAGGAAGGGTTTTGGCTTGTATAATGATATTTGTGGTAGTTTGTGTGTTTTTTTTTTTTTTTTCGTTCTTTGTTGAGTTCAGTCTTTATGATATGTATGGGGTTGGTAGTATTCAGATTGCATGATTTTTTCAGGTAATTCTAGAGGAGATGGAATGTTCGTTTATTCTATATTTTCCCTCTATCCCATACGATTTTGGGGAACACGTGAAGAATCATATTGGGGGGGGGCACACACAGGCCCCCCACACAACCTTTGATTTGATAACTGTGAAGAAAGTACATTTTTTGTAAAGACAAGCTAAATTTCCCACAAAATTACCCTTTTAAGATTAATTAAAGGTAATTTTAAAAGTAAAAGAAAGTGCAAAGATGAAAAGCCTAATCCAAGAATCGCATTCATGTAATAATGAAAATGCAAAAAAGAAAATTCCGAGCCAAGATTTGGCCTTGGAAGATTTGACACTGCGTTGCGCGAATGAATGAGCAGATGAACCAAGGCCTAAACAAGTAAAGATTGGGGCACTCTAGTATTTTTTTAAATTAATCCATTGTCCTGCACTAATTCTGTAAGTGTTTCCATTTTATCCTCGCATTGTTTTGTGTTATAATTTGTACCCCTGACAAACCATTTCACAGGTTCATTACACTCTGCGGCAGTTTGAATACTGCGCGCAACCACGGTGACATGTCTTCTGACTCAATGGCCAGTGAAGTAATCTCTGTGCCATACACTGACATTACACCAAATTTTGAAGAGCATAAAATGTGAATAGATTAGAGAAATTAGTTAAACTAATTAACAAAATGGTAATTTATATCGTTTGGAGAGTACATATCGAAAATCAACGTGAAATTACATGTAAATGTCGATCAAACGAGAGATATTAGCACACACACAACTTTCTTGAGCATCATCTACTGAGTTACATGGTTTGTTTACATTGACTTAACTGATAAACAAAGAAGGGGACTTAGTCTGTGATCAACAAATTTCGGCACCTTCATTTTAATATTATGATGTAATTATGTCTTTCCGTGCTTTAGATTTGATGTCCCCGATTAGTTGCATGTTGTTCTTCCATTTTAGCAGCATTTCATGTTCATTTACTAAAGTTCTATATTCTCCAGAATAACCTTTTTTTCTTTTCTTTATTATTAATATAGGCAATCAGCAGCAGAAGTTATTTAGGATTGTCATTCCACTTGACCAGTTTGGAAAGAAACAGCTCTCATTGCCATATGTTTTTTTCCTAGCAATCTATTAGTCAGAAACCTTACTCAGCTTTTCTTTCAGTATTGAACATGCTTTTCCTGTAGACTATTGTGTCCATTCAATCAGTTAGTTGTCTTTAC
>NW_020870204.1:1621913-1636913 GCF_003789085.1 Penaeus vannamei | reverse complement strand
ATCATATTGTCATTATAGTTATTATTGCTATCATTATTATCATTATCATTAGGAGTAGTAGGTTTGTGATTATTGCTATCATAATTATCATTATTGTTATTATCAAAGCAATGTTAACATTATTATTACTTTTACCATTGTTATTATTTTTATCATTATTATTATTATTATTATTATTATTATTATTATTATTATTATTATTATTATTATTATTATTATTATTATTATTATTATTATTATTATGATTATCATCTTCATCATCATTATTATTACTATCATTATTTCAATTTTTGTTGTTGATGTTGCTGTCATTATTGTTCTTATTATTATCATTATTCTCACTAATCTTGTTCTAATCATATAATATATATCATATAATATCACAAGGATGACAATAGCAAAAATCATTATTGCTATCATTACATTCACTTTCGTTATTATAATTGTCATTACTTTACTATCATTACTATTATTATTGCTATTATTATTTCTATTACTATTATTATTATCATTATTATTATTATTATTATTATCATTATTATCATCACTATCGATATTATTATTCAAGATACTATTATTATTATTTCAATTTTTATTATTATTATAATTATCATTATCATTATATTATTAGATTATTAGCAATATTATATTTATTACTAACATAACGACCATCATTAACATTCAATGATATTATTCATAGATATATTATTATTATCATTATCATTATTATAATGATCATCATCATCATTATCATCATCATCAATATCATCATCATCGGTATTATTTTTATTATTATTATTATCATTATTATTATTATTATTATTATTATTATTATTATTATTATTATTATTATTATTATTATTATTATTATTATTATTATTATTATTATTATTATTATTATTATTATTATTATTATTATTATTATCATTATTATCATCAGTAAAATAATCATCATAAACATTACTATTGCAAGTCTTGTACAGTCATCATTATTATCATGATCTTTCTCATCATCTTTATCTTTGTTATCATCACCACTGTCATTTCTATCATAATTAGTAAATACTGTTATTATTATCAATTATCATTATTATTGTAGTTGTTATCACTGTAGTTGTTATAAATTTTTCTTCATCTTGTTTTACCTATCATCCTTATCATTATTTTTTTGTTAATATTATCGTTGTTATTGTTTTAATCATTACTGTTATTAGTGTCATCATTATCATTATTGTTGTTATTATCATGATTGTTATTGTTATTAATAATCTCATTATCATTACTACCAATGCCAGTATTATTCTTACTTTGATAAATGTTTTTTACCATTATCATTGTTCTCATCATTTTCATTCTCATGATTATTTTAAATACTACTATTGCTACTATTGTTATCATTAGATTATTTTTAGTATTGTTTTTATTATTGTCATCATTATTATTATCGGTATTATTAAAGATATTATTAGGATTATTGTTGTTGTGTTGTTATCATTATTAGTATTATTACTATTAGCATCATCATATATATACTATCATTATTAACATTATTACGCTTTTTTCTTCTTATCATCGTCATTATTAGTGCTGTATGTTATCATTATCATTATCATCATATTTATATGTATTAGCATTATCTTTATTACTATTATTATTATCATCGTTATTGTTATCAATATTAATAACAATGATAATAATATTATCATTATTTTCTCCTTTATCATTATCATTATCACAATTATTGTTATTATTATTGTTATATTATGTTTATCCTTATCATCATCTTAATTATTATTATTATCAACATTATCATTACCAGGATCAGCATTATCATTTTCATTATCTTTATCATTATCAATAATACTAATATCATTCCTATTATTATTTTCTTATTTCTATTATCTCTGAAAATATCATTTCCATCAAAAAATATATTTATTATTATTATCATTATTATTGATGATATTATTGTTATTATCATTATTATTGATTATTATTATCATTATTATTGATTGTTATTATCATTATTATTGATTATATTATTATTATCATTATTATTGTAATCATCATTATAATCATTATTATTGATAATTCTATTATTGTATTCACTGGTGTTGGTGTTGCAATCCTTATTATCATTATCACTGATAACGATAATGAGTGATTATCATTCTGCACATTCACTCCCGAAACATAATAACCAAAGAGAAAAAACTACAAACACAACACATACACACGCACACGCACGGATACGGCAAAAAACACACACAAAGTGAAATAAATGGAATAAGAACAAATTGATTTATATAATATAAACAAAAAATATATAAACAGATAGATAAATAAATAAATAATTAACTTATCAAAAATATTAATAAACAAATAATAGATAAATAGACAAATAAAATAATACAAGCAAATAACAAATAAATAGACGAATAGAAATATATGAGCAAATAATAGATAAATTGACAAATACAAAATATTGTAAGCAAATAACAAATAAATGCACGAATAGATAATTATAAGCAAATAGTAGATAAATAGACGAATGAAAAAAATGATATAAAACCAAATAATAGAAAGATGAATTAAAAATAAAAGATAAATATATAAGCAAACACACAACTAAACAAGTAAGCTACCAACTTTATCTTCAAACGATAGTCGGTTCAGCTTAGCGCGATGAAAAGCTGTTAAGTCCGGCTCGCGAATGGTATTTGAATTTCAACGCAAATGTGACAAGCGACGATCACCTTGACAACGACTCTGCAGGGTGATATGAGGACCGTGGGAGGGAAGCGTCGTGTTGTACCATATTGGCCTCATGGTGTGAAGGTTGTGGCTGTGGGGTGTCGGGCTTCTTGTTTATATTTCTATTATTATTGTTATTATTGTTATTATTATCATTGATGTTAATACTATTCAAATTATTATTTTCATCATCTTTATCATCATCATTATCATTATCATTAATATTAGTTATTATTATTGGTATTATCATTATCACCATCATTATTATTCTCGTGTTAAAACTAACATACAAAAATAGATGTTTTCTTACCAAATTATCACCGCCACCACTCGGGATTTGATCTTTGGGGTGCCCAAAGAAACCATCCAACTGAGGTTATTCAAGGTTCAATAAGGATAGCTTAGCTCTGTTTTTTTTTTTTTTTTTTTTTTTTTTCAAGGGAAATTCTATATCGTTTGTCAACAAAATTCCAAAGTATAAATCAGAGATTTATTTGGAATATGGAAGTCTATTTTTAGTCTTCCTAAGGCCACACCAATTTTATTTGTTGCTTCTCAGATTTTTCCAGAACAAAATTAAAGCAACAGGGTGAAAAAAAATAAAGGAAAAGGTCTGTGGTGAAAATATAGGGCTTACAGGGCTTAAGAATAGCAGTACTATTCAAGTTTTCAACTTTTCATTGCACATTTTATGAACTGTATCTTGTTCTAAGATCATTTAATACAATTTTAAATAGAGAACACTGTTTTTAACTGAATTTACGTGTGTTGAATTTACAATTGCTGTAATCAAACCCGTACAACAACAAAAGTTTGCGGTGTCGGGTCCCTTTCTTATATCATTTTGTTGTCTTCCTCGTCATGCAAACGTTCAGCTTTATAAAGAAAACATCGATCTGCTCTACTGTCTAAATGCTCTATAGACTACTCTATACTAAGCGCTAAACTAAACTCATAGTTTAAAGTTGTAAGTTTGGTTTATAGTGATGCACACCAACACACAACAAAACCTTCTAAGGCGCCATATTGTTTTGAAAGATAAGATGCTTCTTGATTGGTTGTCCTCTAGCATGTGACTACAAAGAAGGTCTCTGATTGGTCGGAGCATGTATCTCTGATGGTAGCAATATACTTGAAGTAAAGAAGACAACAAATAGAGAAAATAATCCACAATTGATGAGTAATTACTACATCATAAGATGCCAGATTCATTGTTTTTGCTTTTGCCTGAGGGATAACAGGGACGGAATTGTGATTTTGCTTTTGCCAGAGGGACCACATGGACGAAATTATGCGTTCGCAATCAAGACTGGTTATTTTGGAGAAAATAAGTGGGTAGTAAAGGAAGTGAACTGTAAATTTGAATACAATAAAATATTCCCTGCAGATTAACAAAATACACAAACTCTGCTTCTTATACTAAGTTGTTGTTCTTCTCACAGGTTGACTCTAGTGCATCACATTTAATCTGCGGATAAACCGTATTTATATTGGCAAATGTAGGAAAGGTATGAATGAGAATGAATATCGGTTTCGAATATATCTTCATCAGAATATCATCTCTTGTATTTGAAGGCATTCATTTTCATTCATACTTTTTCTGCATTAATCTACGGAGCTGTCCCTTAAGACGAGTCTCTGAATTTATTACTATTTCTTCTCTTTCTCGTCAGTTCTTGGGACTGAGCAAAAACGGCAGGCAGGTGCTCCCTCAACTGGTCGCTTCGCTGGTCACGATACCTATCCCTAGACAGTATTTAAAATATTTTATTTGTTTCCAACCTCCATTATTTCCTCAAAAATGATGTTCAAGGTTCAAGTGTTCTTGATAGAAAGCCTTGTCCATCCGAAGAAGAAATAGCTGGGAAACCTTCCCGTGCGCAGCTCTATTCTCCTTTCAGGAAGCATCCGAGATAAGAAATCCAGAAATCATGTTTAACTAGCACAACGTAATTCATCCAGACAAAATCTACACCACTGAATTCTACCATATTCAAGCACAGCTTATAATACAAAGCATATTTTGACATCAAGGCCACGTTTCCTTCATCACCCTCTTAAAGTCGGGTAGAATGGCTTTTATAAGATGTGGCCCAAATACCTTTTACAAGATGTGGTCTATTTTAATTAATGATGAATCAAACATTTCTGCATTATCATTTATTATTTTTGTTATTATTATTATTATCATTAGTAGTAGTAGTAGTAGTATCATATTCATCAGTCCTTATCATTATGATCATTTTCATTATATGATTATCATTATTATTGATATCATCATTATCATTGTTATGATCATCATTATCAGTATTATTACTATCATTATTATCATTATAATAACCACTGTTATTGTCATTATTACTGTTATTATCATTAATATTATTGTTATTATTATTATCATTATTACTATTATTATTATTATTATTATTATTATTATTATTATTATTATTATTATTATTATTATTATCATTATCATTATCATTACCATTATGGTTATCATTATAATGATGATAATGATTGTTATTGTTATTGTTATTATCATTATATCATCATGAACAAAATAATAATAATAATAATAATAATAATTATTATTATTATTATTATTATAAGCCTTTTTATCATCATTATCATGTGCATGGTATAGTGATCATCCGTCAACCATTAACCGATTTCCATAAAGATAATTTTAGTTGTTGAAGAGATGCAGAAAAGACCCTGGCACTTAAGAATGACGTTATTCCCGCAAAAAAATTATATGAATTGTTGTGCATAATCGCAGGTTATCTCTTTTACCCGCAATGTTGCTGTGATGAGTAAACATACACACAATCATTTCACACACTCTTCCACGCAGTTCAACAGAACACTGTTAAGTCAAATCTTCATGTATAGGATTTGTTGTGTCATGGTCTAAGGCTATTCTTTTGCCTTATTGACGTTGCTGATCGTGATTAGTGGAAATGATGCACTATACATATTTTTCTTATCTGTGAAATGACAATCGGTTCAAGTTATCCTTGCGGATGCCGATGTCATTTCCCGTATCTATTCTCATGTCTATCTGAGATGGTTAGTAGCTCAAGCAAGTTCGTGAGAACTGCTACTCTCCTCTCCCTCATTTATTTTTCTTCCTGAAAAATACAAAAGTAAAAAAAAAAAAAAAAAAAAAAAAAAAAAAAAAAAAAAAAAAAAAAAAAAAAAAATACATGAAATAACCACATTAAAAACTGCAAATTAGCATAAAAAAATAACGGCTAACAGCACTTAATTAACATCCCTCCCTCTCTGTTGTCTTTCTTTTTCTCTTACTATATTGGCCTTTACGTGTATAAACTGGTTCATAATGTATATATATGGACGTGCATATCCGACGCGGCATCAAAGGAGATCTAACTGCAGCACGATCGCCTTGCAATGCCGTGAGACGAACATCGCCAGAAGATCGCCGCAGGCCAAAGGACGAGGACTCGCGAAATTGCAGATACTAAGCCGCCCAGATCAAGTGGACGGGCGCCGCCTGTCAGTACTCCCGTAGATCCGGTGAAGAACCAGGAACTCGTCAGAGCAGGCCCCATGATGCTATGAAAAGCCGCCTACCTGGACGCCTTCGAGGACGTGTGGACGTCGATAACGGATGGATGCACCAAGGACCAAGATGAAGAGGCCGACAACGAGAAGATGCACGAGGACAACCGAGAACAGGAACGCGACGAGACGACCAACATATGGGGTACGACGATAGGTCACCCTTAAAGTGATTCAGAGGACGCCACGAGGACGAGGCTGAGGTGGTGGCCGAGCGTATAAAGGTACAATACATGCAATACCTTCTAGCCGCCGTGGTGATCGGACGTGTTTTGCCTCCTCTCCGCCGCAGCCTTGCCACTCAGCAAACCATGCATACTCATGGTCCCGCCAAGTCAGAGGGTGATCTGACCCCTACCCCTGGGTCACAGGGGCCCGCCGGGGGGCCTCCCCGGTGCTTCCTCGGGCAGCTAGCCCGGGCTCTAGTCCCCAGAGCGAAAGGGGACCCCTGGCCTAGGGTAATGCGCCCCCCTCCCAGGGTACCGGGACCTTAGCCCAAGGATATGGGCCCCCCGGCAGCATGGGTCAGAGCTGCCCCCCCGCCCACGAGAATGGGCACCCCCATGGCAGCCAGGGTCAAGGCTGCCCCCCCGCCCAGGGAAAAGGGCGTTTAAACAACCCGGACAATGAAAACAGTGAAAAAACAGTGAAAACAACTGAAATCAGAGAAAACAGTGAATACAACACAGAAACAAACAGTGACGACAATAAAGCCATCTATCAGGCAGGCAACACTACCATGGTGATTATCACGATTCTTTGCTTTCTGACGACCAAAAAATCATGGGCACGTTTACTGTTGTGTAACCAAATTAAGAAACTGTATACCCCAGAAGAAATAGAAAATGCCTACAACATCGTTCTATTTATATCAGACTCCAGGAAAACTAGAAACATGAATAAAGACATCAAAAGGATGATAAATTTCAGTGCACACAATGATCGATCAGTGCCTAAAGAACGACAATTTAGTGTTTGCCACAACAACCACAGACATCCCCGCCACTGACTGGTCTCCGCCACCAAAGAAAACAAGTATCTCACCTTTTGTGAAAATCTTTCAAAAACAAAAACATCAAGGTATACAAACACAGCATGAACTCTCTTTCAGCAATCAAGATCTAATTGAAAATAAAATTGATTTGCTGATCGGAATGTTCTCCGAGCAACAATCTGCTATAAACAGCTTGATTAGTCAAGGAGTGACGTCTCCTCAGCCGCAGGAATGCGCAGAGGAAGCATCCGTCACAACAACCCCGACCCCATCCCCTCACCCAACACTCGATCCCCAACCCACGATCAATCTGCCTATCAATCTTTCCCTTTCGCATCCCCTCCCCCTGCCAGAATGTCCTTAACCTCAACACCAAATGAACACACGCACAGCCATACACCCCCTACAACTCCCACGGCAGTACCCACGCCCAACACCCCTCCTTCCTCTTCCTCCCCTCTCCTTCCTCTTCCCTCCCCCCACCCCCCTCACCTCCGTCTCACCCCATTCAGACCCCGCGAACCCGTGACCCTGCTGACGCGCCAGCCCTCCCTCGTCCGGTGCCACGCAAGCGATCACCCAACAACGCTGAGGCGTCAACAACCGGCATGAGGAACGAAGCTTCTAC
This sequence comes from Penaeus vannamei, assembly GCF_003789085.1. Taxonomy (NCBI): domain Eukaryota; kingdom Metazoa; phylum Arthropoda; class Malacostraca; order Decapoda; family Penaeidae; genus Penaeus; species Penaeus vannamei. Next base: position 1,628,952 of record NW_020870204.1, on the reverse strand, counting down.
ACAAGTAACACCCAGAAGAAGCTACGGTAGAAACAGTAGAAGGAAAAACAAGCAAAGACATCTTCCACCAAATCGCCACTGGGAGGATGCCACGCACCACCACGTGCCTGGAGTACCTGCCCCCTCTACTACTCCACAAGCACCACAACTCGTCGTCAACAACTACGCAGAACGATCGGAAACACAACAACAAACAAACGTGCAGCCACAGCCCCACCAAGACGAGGAAGGTTTCGTTCAAGTCAACAATAGAAAACAAAGAAGAAAAGCAAGAGAGGAACGCCACTCGTCAAAACCCCTGCAAGGTGCCGACCGTCCTCAGGTAGTGTACTTGTATATCACGAGTTGCCATCCGGATATTGAGGACTTCCTTGAAAATAAATTCGACATTATTTCCAATGTGAAAGCATTCAAAACGAAAATGACACACAATTATTACTCAAGCTTCACAGTTACTATAAGAGGCAAGGATATTAACCCAGATCTTTTCTTAGAGTCCGACGTCTTTCCTGATAATGTAAAGGTGTTCCTAAATAGAAACAAGTACAAAGACGAGCAGGATGTTTGACGCTGTAAGTCCGGCGGTCAAAACACTAAGTACAATCTGAATTGAGCACATTAATGCAGTCTCTCCTCGGACACTTTGAAGAAATTGAATTATTAATTAAGGAGAGAAATATCGATATCTTGTGCATTAGTGAAACTTGGCTTCACTAAGAAATATCAAGCATTTTCATCAGCATTCCAAACTTTCATATTTACAGATGTGATGCAGGACGTGGAGGTGGAGTCTGCATATATGTAAGAGATACCCTGAAATCAAATAAGATCTCCTCTACAGCTGTAAATGATACAGCAGTAGAGGACATCTGGGTAACCGTGCAAAGTAATATGCATCCTTCCATCCTCGTCGGCACAATCTATAGACACCTACATGCTACAGCAGAATCTTTTGAGTATCTTGAAAATATTTTCATAGAAATGTCATTAAAAAGAAAACCCCTATTCATCCTAGGTGACTTAAATGATGATCTAAACAAATCAAATGCAAAACTAACTGGGATAATTGATAAAAATAAATCAAAACAACTTGTAAACAAGCCTACAAGGATTACAGTAACTACCTCTTCTATATTAGATGTGATAATAACAAAGAGTCCCGATATTATTCTTCACACAGATGTTATCCCATGCCCAATTGCAGATCACGAGCTTTTAACCTTGATCTTAAATATAGAAAAACCAAAGCGACAACCAGTCACCAAAACTTCTCGTGATCTAACCCATTACGATCCTAAATCACTCTGCGAACATATAGCTAACGAATCATCGCTATTAGATATTTTAGCAACAGATAATGTTGACAGACAAATTGCCACTTTAACAGAAGTGATAAAGAATAGCATAAACGTCCTCCCGCCCCCTGGATAGATGACAACATCAAGAGAGCCATAAATGATAGAAATAATACTCAGAAAGCTCTCAAGATAAACAGATCTGACACCACCCTTCAGACTGAATATAAACACAAGAAAAGGAATGTGAAAACACTTATTCATAGTGCGAAAACAAATTATTTCAAAAGTAAGATCACTGAATGCAGAAACGATTCTGCCGGAACATGGAAGCTGGTTAAGACACTAGTGCCAAATAAGAAACAAAACACAGACATTTCCACAAGTTCCATAAAGAATATAGAACACTTTAATAACTTCTTTGCAGAAGTCGGTATGCTCACTTACGAACAGACAATCGCCCCCACACATCTACGCAATATAAGTGAAACAAGGCCTAAAACAAACTTTTTCAGACCGCAACCAGTAGGAGTAGATACAATTATAGTAACAGTAAAACAGTTAAGAAAAACAAATTCCGTGGTGTTGATGGCATTGCACAGCGTTTCATAAATGATAGTCTACCAGCAATTGCATACTATCTGACAGTCATCATTAATACATCCATAGTCACCGGTGTCTACCCATCACTTTGGAAAAATGGTATCATCACACCTATTTACAAATCCGGTGATACAGACGAAATAAATAATTATCGTCCCATCATAATACTGCCAGTAATATCTAAAGTACTCGAGAAAATAGTCGCGAACCAATTAACAGCATTTTTAGAAGAGAACAACCTTATATCAAACACGCAACACGGGTTTAGAAGTAAATTATCAACCGAAACAGCGTTACAAAAAATCACAAACGAAATTTATAACATAGACAACAACCAGATAAATCTGCTCACTTTGTGTGACTTATCTAAGGCCTTTGACAGCGTCAGCCACGAAATCCTTCTCAACAAACTTACAAATCACGGAATTGATAACTTTTGGTTTAAAGATTACTTGTCCGCGAGAACTCAATCAGTCAAAATTCATGAAAAAGTATCATCAAAGAAACAAGTTTCGTTCGGTGTTCCACAAGGCTCCATCCTAGGCCCAATCTTATTCACTATTTTCATCAATGATCTGCCATCAATTGCAAAAGACTGTCTTCTTATTCAGTACGCTGGTGACTCTCAATTTCTCCACGCTGCCTCTGTTAACAATTTAAATGAGTTAATAGGGAAAGCTAAACAAACCCTAACAGAAGCAAAACAATACTTTGAAATAAATGGTCTGAAGCTAAATCCACAGAAAACACAATGTATTTTCATAGGCAGCCGTTAGAACATTGCAAAAATACCCACAGATACAATGACAGAATTCCAGGGCTGCTACATCAAACCCAGCACAACAGTAAAAAATCTAGTTTACATAGACAGATACATGACATTTGAGACACACATTGACCACATCTACAGGAAAGTAATGGGCACTCTGATATTCTTAAATCACATCAAAAATAAAATACCCACAGAAACAAGAATTATTGTTATACAAACACTAGCACAGTATAATCAATTACTGCCTAAACATCTGGGGCTCCACAAATAAAACACAAATACAAAGGACACAGAAACTACAGAACTTTGCAGCAAGAGTAGCACTAGGAAATATAAATAAATATGACCACATCACAGCCATAAAATGGCTAAAAGTGCAACAGAAATACAACAATGACACATGCATTCTAATCCATAAAATTATACAGGGAATTTACCCACATTGGCTATTACCTATATGGACAACAGGTAACACAACCGGTGTCCAAACAAGGCAAAACAACTGCCTATATATCAAGAGATCAAATACAGAAACCGGGGCAAGAAATATGCTAATCCGAGGACTGGTGACTTGGAACCAATTACCCGAAAATGTAAGAAATATTTCCAACCAAGGCATTTAAAACAAAAGTGAAAGAACATCTACTGAAATATCAATGACATCAGGCGCATAAACATCAAGCCCAGCACGATATTTCAATCACATATGGTATTATTGTTATGTGTAATTTTGTTCCACAAGCATTGTATAATATCTATGTTCATAGCACCCTATTGCATTGTGTAAACACCTTATATGTAAAGAGAATACCCATTGTAATTAATGGAATAAAGTATTTGAATTTGAATTGAATTTGAACTCTCTCTCTTTACTTGCAACTTGTCTTCTGTTTACCTTTCCTTATTTTCCTTCTTGATATAGGTTATCCTCTTTTCAGTATCTATTTTTCTGCATTTTACGTCGAGTAATCTAAATCTTATTTTTCCAGGTATTAACTCTCTGCCTTGACTTATTTGTCGAGCAATCTGTATCTGTCTCTTTTCTCTACTATCTTATTTCTTTTGTCTTCTCTCTTTTTTTTCTTCTCTCTTTTTCTTTTCCATTCCATCTGCATATTCTCTTCTTTCTTCTTTGCAGTTTCCTTTGTGTCTACCCTCCATCTCCTCCCTCCTTTCCTCGGTCCCTTCACTTCCTAGTTCGCAGAATGCTTTTAAAACATGCTGGATTATTCTTTCCAAGCAAGCGGGAGAGAAGGGAAAAAAGTAATCGATGGGATTTAGGAAGAGCAGAAGGAGAGGAAGAAGGAGGGAGAGAAAGGAGGGAATGTAGAGCGTAGCAGGCAGAATGAAGAAGTGGCATAGGGCAAGGGACAGAAGAGGCAGGGAGAGGCAAGGGACAAAAGAGGCAGGGAGAGGCAAGAGGTAGGGAGAGGCAAGAGACAAAAGAGTCAGGGAGAGGCCAGAGACAATGGAGGCAGGGAGAGGCAAGGGAGGCAGGGAAAAGCAAGAGAGGCAGGGAGAAGCAAGAGACAAGGGAGGCAGGGAGAGGCAAGAGACAAGGGAGGCAGGGAGAGGCAAGAGACAAAAGAGGAAGGGAGAGGCAAGAGACAAGGGAGGCAGGGAGAGGTAAGAGACAAGGGAGACAGGGAGAGGTAAGAGACAAGGGAGGCAGGGAGAGGCAAGAGGGAAGGGAGGCAGGGAGAGGCAAGAGACAAGGGAGGCAGGGAGAGGCAAGAGACAAGGGAGGCAGGGAGAGGAGGACAGGAGAGGCAAGAGACAAGGGAGGCAGGGAGAGGCAGGAGAGGCAAGAGACAAGGGAGGCAGGGGCAAGAGGCAGGGAGAGGCAAGAGACAGGGAAAGGCAAGAGACAAGGGAGGCAGAGAGCAAGAGCAAGGGAGGCAGGGAGACAAGAGAAAGGGAGACAGGGAGAGGTAAGAGACAAGGGAGGCAGGGAGAGGCAAGAGACAAGGGAGGCAGGGAGAGGCAAGAGACAAGGGAGGCAGGGAGAGGCAAGAGACAATGGATGCAGGGAGAGGCAAGAGGCAGGGAGAGGCAAGAGGCAGGGAGAGGCAAGAGACAAGGGAGGCAGGGAGAGGCAAGAGACAAGGGAGGCAGGGAGAAGCAAGAGGCAGGGAGAGGCAAGAGACAAAAGAGGCAGGGAGAGGCAAGAGACAAAAGAGGCAGGGAGAGGCAAGAGACAAGGGAGGCAGGGAGAGGTAAGAGACAAGGGAGGCAGGTAGAGGCAAGAGACAAGGGAGGCATGGAGAGGCAAGAGGCAGGGAGAAGCAAGAGACAAAAGAGGCAGGGAGAGGCAAGAGACAAGGGATGCAGGGAGAGGCAAGAGACAAGGGAGGCAGGGAGAGGCAAGAGACAAGGGAGGCAGGGAGAGGCAAGAGACAAGGGAGACAGGGAGAGGCAATAGACAAGGGAGGCAGGGAGAGGCAAGAGACAAAAGAGGCAGGGAAAAGCAAGAGACAAGGGAGACAGGGAGAGGCAAGAGGCAGGGAGAGGCAAGAGACAAAAGAGGCAGGGAGAGGCAAGAGGCAGAGGAGAGGACAGCAAGAGAAAGAGGAGGGAACAGGGAGAGGCAAGAGGCAGGGAGAGGCAAGAGACAAAAGAGGCAGGGAGAGGCAAGAGACAAGGGATACAGGGAGAGGCAAGAGGCAGGGAGAGGCAAGAGACAAAAGAGGCAGGGAGAGGCAAGAGACAAGGGATACAGGGAGAGGCAAGAGACAAGGGATACAGGGAGAGGCAAGAGGCAGGGAGAGGCAAGAGACAAAAGAGGCAGGGAGAGGCAAGAGGCAGGGAGAGTCAAGAGACAAAAGAGGCAGGGAGAAGAAAGAGACAAGGGAGGCAGGGAGAGGCAAGAGGCAGGGAGAGGCAAGAGACAAAAGAGGCAGGGAGAGGCAAGAGACAAAGAGGCAGGAGAGAGCAAGAGACAAAAGAGGCAGGGAGAGGCAAGAGACAAAAGAGGCAGGGAGAGGTAAGAGACAAAAGAGGCAGGGAGAGGCAAGAGACAGGGAGAGGCAAGAGACAAAAGAGGCAGGGAGAGGCAAGAGACAAGGGAGAGCAAGAGACAAGGGAGGCAGGGAGAGGCAAGAGACAAGGGAGGCAAGGAGAGACAAGAGACAAGGGAGAGGCAAGAGATAGGGGGGGCAGGGAGAGGCAAGAGACAAAAGAGGCAGGGAGAGGCAAGAGACAAGGGAGAGGCAAGAGACAAGGGAGGCAGGGAGAGGCAAGAGACAAGGGAGGCAGGGAGAGGCAAGAGGCAGGGAGAGGCAAGAGAAGAAGCAGGGAGGCAAGAGACAAGGAGACAGGGAGAGGCAGAGACAAGGGAGGCATGGAGAGGCAAGAGGCAGGGAGAGGCAAGAGACAAAGAGGCAGGGAGAGGCAAAGAGACAAGGGAGGAGAGGCAAGAGACAATGGAGGCAGGGAGAGGCAAGAGCAGAGGCAGGCAGGGAGAGGCAAGAGACAAGGGAGGCAAGGAGAGGCAAGAGACAATGGAGGCAGGGAGAGGCAAGAGGCAGGGAGAGGCAAAAGTCAAGGGAGGCAGGGAAAGGCAAGAGTCAGGGAGAGGGAAGAGACAAGGGAGGCAGGGAGAGGCAATGAGACAGATGAGAGGCAAGAGACAAGGGAGCAGGGAGAGGCAAGAGACAAGGGAGGCAGGGAGAGGCAAGAGACAAGGAGGCAGGGAGAAGAGGTGCAGAGGCAAGAGACCAGGGAGAGGCAAGAGGGAGCAGGGAGAGCAAGAGACAAGGGAGGCAGGGAGAGGCAAGATACAAGGGAGGCAGGGGAGGCAAGAGACAGAGGCAAGAGACAAGGGAGCAGGGAGAGGCAAGAGGCAGAGGCAAGAGACCAGGGAGAGGCAAGAGGCAGGGAGAGGCAAGGCAAGGGAGGCAGGGAGAGGCAAGAGGCAGAGGCCATGCCAAGGCAGGCAGGGAGAGGCAAGAGGCAGGCAAGGGGGTAGAAGGAGGGAGAGGCAAAGAGCAAATGGAGTTGCGGAGATGGGTAGAATGAGGGAGAAAAAGGGAGCGGAAGAAGGAGAGGAAATGAGGCGCAAGGAAAGGGGAAAAGAGAACAAAGAAGAAGAGGGAGGAGGCACAAGGAGAGGAAGGCGGGGATAGAAAGATGGGAAAGGAGACAGACAGGAAAGGAAAAAGGTAGGAGGAAGAATGCAGGATGGAGAGAGGAGACGGAAGTGACGAGAGAAGGGGATAGGGTACAAGAATGATGGAGAAACAAGGAAAGGGGGAGAAAATAGGATAGAGAGGGTAAAGAGAGATCTGAAAAGAAGGGGAAGGGGAGGGGAAAAGGTACAGCTAGCAGGAAGGAAGGAAGGAGGGAAGAGAGAAGGGAAGTGGAAGACTTA
>NW_020870204.1:1586616-1589116 GCF_003789085.1 Penaeus vannamei | reverse complement strand
AATGATAATGATGATAATGAATATTATCATTATGATTATCATGATTATCATTATCATTATAATTATTATTAATATCAAAGATAATAATAATAATGATAATATTGATATGAAATAATAATTATAATAATGATAATGATGATAAATATTATCATGAGTATATCATCATGATAAATATTACCATAACTATTAATGATAACATAATAATAATAATGATAATAATAATAATAATAATAATAATAATAATAATAATATAATAATTAAAAATGATATTAATGAATAATAATTAATAATATAATAATATAATAATAATAATAATAATAATAATAATAATAATAATAATAATAATAATAATAATAATAATAATAATAATAATAATAAAATAATAATATAATAATAATAATAATAATAATAATATAATAATATAAATAATAATAATAACAATAACTGTAATATTGATTACAAAAATACTGATATTAATAATAATAATAATAACAACAACAACACAACAACAATAATATCAATAATAATGATGATAACAATAACACTGATAGCAGCAACAACAACAACAATAATAATGATAATAATAATGATAATGATGATATGAATGATAATAAAAATAATACTGATTACAACAGCAATACTATCAATAGTAATAACATAATGATGATGATAATGATAATGATAATAATGTTAACAAATAGTAATACGGAAAAATAACAATGCCAATAAAAATAACATAGAGGATAATAACAAAAACGATAAAGATGATAACCCAATAATCAGAAGGAAAAAGATCGGATTTAAGGTAAGAGATAACGCAGCGAAAACGTTTGATCAGCTATTGGCCTCCACAAATAAGCGCCCCAGAAACGTTCAGCCCTTGAATATAAACCTAAATATTTATTGATGGAGATAAGATAATGGCTCGGCACAAACTAGAATTATCTTTGGGTTCAGTCGCAATTCGCCTTATCTTATAACTATTACATTTTCTTTGCTCGGATAATATTAGAAGATACGTTATCTGTGTCCAATGGAACTGCATCATTCTGTCTACTTCTTTCTATTCCGTTCGACTGAAGTCATTTTTCGGTTAAATTAACGTACTTTTTGCCTCTCCTCAAGAAGATTAAGAAGAATAAGAATAAGAATGATAACAGCAATACTGTTAATAATAGTAATAATAATAATAATAATAATAATAATAATAATAATAATAATAATAATAATAATAATAGTAACAATGATAAAAATAGTAATAATAATAATAATAATAATAATAATAATAATAATAATAATAATAATAATTATTATAATAATGATAATAATAATACTAATGATAATAATAATAATAACAACAATAACAATAATAATAATAATAATAACAACAACAACAACTCTAATAATAATAATAGTAATAATAATGGTAATATTTCCTGGTCACTTTTTGACCTCTGTTCCATTTTGCTATCAATTTTTTTTTTTTTTTTTTTTTTTATCGTGTTTGAAGATCTGTGACTTCTGAGAGGCTTCAGCTCATGTTGTATTTCCTTTCAGGATATATTTCATTTTTTGGTTATTCGCTTGATTTATCTCTACATTTATTGCTATGATGGATCACTGCCTTTCCTGATGATCTTTCGTAATAATTGATAAAGCCTTTTTGACAGTACTATATCAAGTAAAGAGTGTGGTTGGTGTATCTTCCTTACCAATACATACACCAAAAAAAAAAAAAAAAGATTTATACTCCTAGGTTTTAAGCAACTTCCGGTCTCGCACTCTCGAAAATAATGACCTTTTAGCATTTAACGTTGTTTGCTTCTTCGGGGTTCATGTCTCCACTTCTTTTCTTACTCGTAGGTTATCTATTTCGTTTTGCTTATCTCCTTCTCTTTAATCTTTCCCTTGTCATCTTCCTTAGCGTTTCAGGATCTTGCCTCTTCTCACCAGCAGCTCTTCTGGACCTCTTTAATAAGTTCTTTCTGCAACTGAATGGCATTTCCTGAGCCTGTGTTTCCGCCGGTTGTCAGACACTGGAAAAGTTCCCTGTCGGCGTTGGAGATGCAAGTAATGAACATTTCCATCTTTATCTGTACACAAGCGCTCTCTCTCTCTCTCTCGTGTGTGTGTGTGTGGGGGGGGGGGGTTGTGTTTGTGTGTGTGCTAACTCTTACGTATCTAATCTGTCTTGCGGTCTCTAAAGCGCTACAATTCAGTCCAGTGAAATTTGCAAAGGTATGCTTCGCCGTATAATCTTGTAGCTCAATATATTTCGGCTATTTAGAGCTGACCCGAATGACCAAAACTCCATTATTTGTTTGTTTGTTAATCATTACTATTTGTTTCTTTTATGTTCCTCGGATTGCCTGAAAGTACTCCAGCTTCTGCAGCAGGACTGGACTGGTCCTGCCCCCGTCTGACGAAGCTGCATTAGGCGCACCGCAATGCTCATAGCGGCGATCAGCGTAAGTAATGCTGCCTGTGATCTGCCACGCAC
>NW_020870204.1:1566616-1571616 GCF_003789085.1 Penaeus vannamei | reverse complement strand
TACATATAATCATATATATAACTATATATTATACTGTATATATATATACTATAATATGTATATATATATTAAATATTATAATAATAAATCATATCCATCACTTATCTAATATATATATATATATATATCTCTCTATAATCTAATACTCTCTCATTCAATCAGATATATTACGGTACTTTATTTTACACTATCATCTTACATCTTACTTATCTCTATATCTTATTTATACTATATTATCCATTATCTTTTTCTATTCCAAATTCACTATTTACTTACTAAATTTATCACTATACCTCTCATTATTCACCTATTAATCACTTATAATATCTTTACTTATATATACTATATAACTCTTTATACATATGTCATGGTATGTATGGTACATTATAAATATATATATAATATCCTACTATATTATACGTAATGTATGTATGTATGTACATATATATATATATATATCTATACTATTAGCTCTAATATACTACCTATATATCATTCTTATTTACCATTATCATATTATATACCATATATATACTAATATATATATTCATATTATATAATATATTCACACAATATAAATAATATATATATATACCTTATCTATTAGTACACATAAACACACACACCACGCTATAAAACATAATAATAATTATATCTCATCTATAGAATATATATAATATATATATTATCTACATATATCACTATCTATCACATACATATATAATATATAAATAATTATATCTCATACACCACACACACATATATATATATATATAAATATACTAATAAATTATATATATAATATATATAGTTGTAGTACTATTATATATATATATATACTCGCATATATTATATATATACTTTATATAATACTATTATTACAATATTATATATATATATATAATTATCATATATACTATTCTATATACTACATATATTACTATATATCTATTTATATCAATAATCTCTCGTCTCGTATTATCTAATTCTAGTATAATAGTATCTCTATCTTTATCTCTAATCTCAACTTACTTTATCCAAACATCATATATTCGTATATTCTATTACTAACTTACTCTATCGTCATTTATATCTTTATTACTTATTAAATCTCATTTATAGCCATACATATTATAAATACATTACTTTTATAATATACTACTCACGCCTCATTCATTCTGCATCTCATCCTCTCTTTTTCTCATCTTATATTATGGTATAATGTCTCTATACAAATATTACATATTTGTTATTTACTACACATATTATACATATATAATATGTACATATGATGCATCATTCTTACTATATTATACTTATATACATATGTATACTTAGATATGGTTACATTAATATACATATATTATTATATATAGGTATATAATATACATATATATATGTATATAGATATAACTATAGTATATGTATATATAGTTATATAAGTTAATGTTATATTTAACATATAAATACATATATATATATATAGTAATATATACCCACTCAAATCTCTCTCTATCTCAACTACTTTCATCTATTATATCAGTCTATATACATATCCTACCTACTAAATTCATCTCGACTATTGACGTCTCTCTCTTTCATTCTACGGGATTCACTCTTTCATCTCTCCTTAGTATCTCAGTGTCCTCCATTATCGTGATTCCTCCGTCTCCTCTCTCTCTCTACTCTTTATATTATTCTAGGGTTTTGATAGTTCAGGCTAGGATAAATTCGTCTCTGATTTTATTTTTTAATAGTGTTTATAATCCCCTATGCTTATATTATAGCGGGTTTAGCGCCATTGGTTGAACCTGGTCTGCATATTTATGAACGAATCTACATAGCTATCTTTCCGGCCTTTTTCCTCAGGTGGATTAATATTTTCTGCGGATAAGAATAAAGACAAATATCAATGCCATAAGAAAGCTACTGGTTAGCACTGTCCCATTTTTTCTAAATGGGCCCTCATTTCCGTGTCGCCAAACAGTCTGCTGTTGCCGAAGATAAATTTCCAACATCATGAGAATTTATGCATAAAAAATAACTGATTGTCTTTTTCTATTCATAATATAACGTATATTTATTTCCTTCGTCCCTTGTTCCATTATCTGCCATACCACTGTCGGCGAAGCTAAGAACAAAGTATTGAAATTTTTTTTGCATATTGCCCGTAAATTACTTCCTCCCTAATTTAGATCATACGCAAAGGAAGGTTTGTTTCAAAGAAAAATCCCAAAAACAATCAAAGGAGCTAAACTTCAAAAAAAATATAACAGTTGATCCATATACAAGCCCCATACCGATAACTACACACAAAAACAAACACACGTCCACAGAACATATTTCCTTCAAGCCACGGAACAAATGACACACCTTTGTCAATAGGGAAACAAAACATTAAACCAAGAACAATACGACTTACTTTGTGATACTGCAATATAATGTCTCTAAGTAAATAAACTATTTCATGATATATGTAGATAACTATAATAAGTTTAGATATTATAAAAGTCAACAAATAGAACGCGAATGCACAAACAGATTCTTCTTATTTTATGTGAAAACAAATGTTTCCAAATGTTTCTGATTCTCCGGTTCGAAGTTTTGTGTTGTTTATACAAACACACACACAACAAAACATACATACAATATGTATACTATGTATATATATATATATATATATATATATATATATATATATATAATTATGCATATTATATTATATATACATATAGCATATATATCATACTCTATATGTGCGTATATGTATTCGTGTTTAAAATAAATGTGTATATCTATAATGAATTATATACATATGTATAATTATATGAGTATATAAATATATATATATATATATATATATAATTATATATATATATATATGTATATATATATATATATATATATAATATATATTATATATATATGTATAGCGTAATAAGGTTTTGCCACTGAGGTGTCGGTATTCGTAAGGATGAACAGGTAGACTAACACAGTGTGTGAAGAATTTATGTTTTATTTAGACGTTGCGAGAAATTATACCCTATACCCTCCATCATCAGTACTGTTAAAAGAAAAAAAAAAAGTCAGATTGCAAATTACAAAATATGATGGTGAACACTAACAATATATACGTAAATGTCAGGTATAAGAATACATATAATAATAACTATGAAATATAAGTGGGATAAGCAAAATTAGGACATAAATGGAATAAAATAACATGTACAAGAGTTTACAGATAAGGGGTAAAAACTGTTTCATGAGTAATGTTCGTGGCTTCCGTCGTGCCTTTCAACGACCTCAGGTCTGGCAACTATTGGCTAAGGTGTTTTCCAGCGTACTATATGTTGTTGTAATTTTTATGATAATGATAAAATATTCTAACAGTCCAAATAATCATTTCGAGCGAAATACAGTTATATATGTTTGAATTTTCTAGGCATAATTTTTTTTTTTTTACATATTGTGTTCGAAAAAAAAAACTAGCTTACCCTAAATTCCGGAGTATCGAGGAGTTTGAGTAACCACAATGTCTCTCCCTTCTTCCTAAATAGTCTTTTAAGCCAAAGCTGTTTGATCAGTAATCGCCAATGACACTTATTTGGTTGTTCAGGACGCTCCTTCTCTCTATAGATTTCGCACTAGAAGAGAGAGAGTAATGGATCTAAGTGAATAACAATTAATGTTTTTAAATGTTACTGTTTTTAAAATGAATATCGATCTGTGATATGCTCAATAAACAGGCCCCCTTAAACACGCTACCCTCTGAACGACCCTGTTACAAAATTCTGACCTAATATCTCTCTGCAAATCATGGTATTTAAGGGATCACTGACTCATGTGACTCGAGTGTGTAAGCAACCTAGTCACTCGATGATGGGTCATTTGTGCGTTAATAAATAAATTTTATAAGGAAGCCGCGCAAAGACAATGAATCAAGTAAGAAAACCTTACGATTTACATTTAAAGATTTAACATGTGATTCGTGTTTCACCTGAAGATGGGTTTTACATTTGTAAAATTAACGAAAACTCTCACGCATACATTTACATGCGCATTTTTTGTTTAATTAAATGTTGTCCTCCATCTGATGTTTGGCTACCGGGATTGTCTTACGTAATTAAGGTTACAGTTATACCATTTCCATTTTTTAACAAGAAAGAAACACCGAAACACATTTGTCAAGGCAAAAAAATGGTATTTCAGGACAAAACTTAAATTTAAATTCTAATAGCATAATATTAACTTAAAAATGAAAATAATATTTTGCCGATATATCTAGGCATCGTCTTATATAATACAAATAACAGTGAGAAAACGATTACATACATATTGTATATCTAATGAAAAATAAACACAGCACACTACACATTTCGGTTACAAACCACAACACACTAGAAATTGACATAATCACACACACATTCACACATGACACATCACACACAGATCACCACACACATATTTTTTATATCCATATATCAATATATAATATATTCATATAAATATATAATATACATATAATATATATATACATGATATATACATATACCATATATATAAGTGTATATTATGTATGTATATACTATATTATATATCATTATATCTCATCTATTCATATATATAAGTAAATGTGCGTTGTTATATATATAATATATAAAGATAAATATAAAAAAATATAAAAATTAATATAATATATATATAGTTATAGTGTATATATTAATTGTATATATATCTATAATATATATATATATTTAAGGAAATAATGATATATATTATTTTACCATACATATACATATAATATTATTATATCATATATATACTATTATATACTTATATATATATATATATAGTATATATATATACTACACCACACACACACCAACATGTGTACTTTTCCGCTTTGAAGTATACACAAACACGCACATACACATGGATATGTATATTATATATTAATTAATATTATCAGTATATATATAAATAGTTATTAATATAGTATA